>JANHFL010003250.1:102453-132578 GCA_032468155.1 Oxyrhabdium leporinum | reverse complement strand
GGGGAAAGAAAATAAAGCCCAGTCTTATTTTCTGAGAAACACGGTAGATCTTATGAGCTATGATAAGTATCAAAAAATGGTAAGTATCAAAGAATAGGCCTGATCTCTATGGACATCTGTCCAATTGCTTAAACCATAACTATGAACTAGATCCCATAAATCCTCAACTACATGATACTTCTATGGGGCATGTAACCACTCAATGTGGAGTGTACATGAATAACTTTACATTCAAAGTGCAGTGTGAGTACTGTAGTCAGCTTCCAGATTGGCTTAAGCAACTCATTTACAACCTGCAAAAATTATGTTCGGCACGTGTCTCTGAAGAATTGTTCCCATCAATAAAATTCAGAGTAACCTACATGCAAGCCTAGTGCTGGGCCAGCCAATTGTGAAAAAGTAATTAGTAAGGTATTTGTGTGCGTGTGTGTGTCCATGCATGATGCATGCACATTTACACTATTTGTGGATATTGATAAGGAAATCTTGAGCTTATGAAAGCCTATGCAATGATATTTATATTGTTTTTAAAATACCACAAACTATTTTATTCTTCTTTGATGAAACAGATGAACATTAGAAAATAATTACCATGGTAATTTTTGAAAGAAAGAGGAAAAGAGAGAAGCAGAGATTCTAATGCCAAATGGATGTTAAATCTTGTTTGTAATATATTACAGACTACAGTCATTGATTATGTGAAGCCATCGGACCTTAAGAAAGATATGAATGAGACCTTCAAGGAGAAGTTTCCTCACATCAAGTTGACACTCAGTAAAATAAGAAGGTACTGACCCCAGGCAATTACCCTTTCATATATTTAGTATAGGGAGGTAAAACATTAACAGTAGATTTTCTGCAAAATGACCTTTAAGGACACTAAACAATCAGCTGCTTCCTGGTCAGGATGTTGAGTAAATAACATAGGAACCACATGGGTCTAGGTATATATTATTGACTTGCAATGTTTTAATAATTAAATATAAATACTGAAAGGAAAGACTTAAGGAAGGTGAGAACTTTTGTAAAGGCAATAAGCAAAATAGAAAAATTTCCTATTGGATATTTTAGGGACAGACAAAAAAAATGAGATTCATTAACAGGATCAGTTGATGGAACAATTTATCCTAATTGCATTTTATTAATGACTGTTTAGGAATTGGCAAATATGTCAGATTTAATTTTTTTCATTTTTCTAAATTTAAGTTCATTCTATCATTGTTCTATGTGAATTCGCAGCTTTTGTTTTCTTGTTTTCATGTCTGACAAAAATCCATGTTTTCCTGTGCACATTTATCCTGAATATTTTTGTGAGCAATTTACTCTAATATATTTTACAGTACTTTCTGTGCTGTAGAGTCTTAAGTTTGAAAATGTGAGGATGTAAATAATCTTTTCAGTTGACATGTATAGCCAAGATAATTGGCAGATGGTCTTCAGTCGTTTATATCATTATACAAAGATTTTCTACTTCGCATATTTGTGTAAATTCATGTACATATACTGTACATATACATCTTATCTATAAGCATCCACAAGTGCATATGTGCGTCCCCCACATACATACTGTGCAAACAAGTCCTAACAGAGGAAAACTTACAGAAAGAATATTTTTCCTTATATACACATGTATAAAAATACGTTACCATGGCTACTTACAGCAGTGTATGACCTTTTGCCTCTTTTCAAAAGCCCAAATTTGCTTAGTTCAAATTTCTGGCAAGAGCCTTTTTTTAAGGCCTGCTGGGCAGGGCAGAAGAGGTAAGAGCAGAAGAAAGGGATTTGCAAAAGTTCAAACAGAGCATTGCAGGAAATATATGTTGTAGTGAGCCAGTGTGTTCTAGCGGTTAAGGTAACAGGCTGAACACTATGAGTTCTAGTCCTGCTTTAGGCATGAAAGTTGGCTGGGTGACTGTGGGCCAGTCCATCTCTCTGAGCCCCATCCACCTCATAGAGTTGTTGGGAAAATAGGAGAAGAAAGGATTATTATGTATGTTCACTGCCTTGAGGTATTTATAAAAATAATAAAGTCGGGATAAAAACAAATAAAGTCCACTTCTTGCTTTGTTTTTATTTTTTGCTGACATACTGATCCGACTGTTATTTTTCATTTTAAAAAAACATTCCCTACTTCTAACATCCTCCTCTGCTGTGCTGCCTCATCATCATGTTGGTGATGTTCCTCAGACGGATGACTGAAGAATGTTGGGAGTGTGTGCTGATTTTCCTAGCAGGGTCACCCAAGATGTGCAGATATCTCAGCTGCCCAGTTAAAGCAATTAGATGCCAACATTGGGCAGCATTGATCTAGGAAGTTGCCAGAGATAGATGATCACTTTAGTTACGATGGCAAGGGTATGATATCATACTGAAACAGTTGACAGCAATGGTAAATCACGTCTGTATTTTTATCAAGAAAATCACATAGATAGAAAAAATAAAGCCAGTCAGTACTAACATAGATTGAAAAAGAAGCATTCACGGAGTACAGTTAGGCAAATACTAAGTGTACAGATATAATTATTTAGACAAAAGGACAACAGAAAAGTGCTAGTAAAACTAATAACATAGGAAGAGGTGGATGAGTTCATAGGTTGGATAGATCTCAAAATGGTTACCATTTTTGATTAGCATTAATCAAGTTTAACTGCTGGTTTCAAATTTTGATTACTTGGTTACAAGAACGAACAGCCATTGTCCATTTAGATGATAAAAACAACTATAGGAAATCAACTATGTATAGTTGAGGAATTACCTGGACAAGCAAATGGGTCCTATCCAAGTTCCAGTTAACCAGGTGGAATAGTTTCAATATATCACATACACTTATACCTCTTTTTTGTAGTACATTGATTAAGCTCTCTTATTGTTTTTAAATAAATCTAATGTCTTTTGTATGATGCATTGTGTACTTGCACGACTATAGTCCAAAAACATGATCAAGAGAAAAGAAAACAGTTGTAACTTACATTTGCAAATTATTATTTGCCATTGTCCAGATGTTTAGGAGACTCTTTATAGTTTTGCAATTGCACAGGAGAAAGTATAACGAGCACTTCCTTGTCTTGGCCTTCACAAATTTTTCAAGGAGATTCACAACATGCAACCCAAAGGCTAGGTGTGGCCTTCAGCCTGGAGAGAGCAGTGAAACCCTATTCTGGAAGGTAGAGTAGGAACAGCAAAAATAAAAAAGAGGTGTTAGACTAGAATTTCTGCTTGCCAAATAGCCTTTTAAGCAATTCAGCCCCTTTCTATGTTGGACTCTTTACCTAGAATCTTGCCTTTTTCAGCACTTTGAAAATACCAGGCATATTATTGTGTAAATAGCTATGATTTCAAATATGGACATTTTAATATTCAGAAATTCAGAAGGCATAAATAATTACATGTACTGAGAATAATGTGCAACATAATAGTACAAATATTTCAGCTATGTATATTTAGGCAAGTTTTCTAAATTACAGACATTGCTATTATCTTCAATTTTCTTTGGCAACATAACTTACTTCCCTTCCTCTTTCAGCTTGAAGCGAGAAATGCGCAAACTAGCTCAAGAAGAGTGTGGTTTTGAGGAGCCTACTGTGGCTATGGCCTTTGTCTATTTTGAAAAGCTTGCTCTCAAGGGAAAACTCAACAAGCAAAACAGAAAGCTCTGTGCTGGAGCATGCGTCTTACTAGCTGCCAAAATTGGCAGTGACATCAAAAAGCATGAAGTCAGGCATCTTATAGATGTAAGTATCTCTGGCCACTAATTTTTGCCATAAAAAAAGTATTGGGAATGTCTCAGATGAAAGGGGTTGTTCTTCTTCTGAGGTCATTACATCAAGTATTACATTTGTTTGAAACACAATTAAAATGATTAGGAAATTCTATTTTAATAATCCTAATAATTTATTATGTTTTTATGCTGTTTAACTCACAGTAACTCTGGGTGGTTTACAAAATGTTAAAAATAGGGAACAATACAAAACCAAAATAAACACATAACAAAAAAGCAGGGTTGACAGAGCATACAACAAGGAAAAGAAAGAAAGGGTCATCAAATGTCCTCACTAAAAGCCTGGGCAAACAGTCATGTCTTCAGGACCCTTTAAAATATCAGTTGGGTGGGGGCTGTTCAGATCTTGGGAGAAAGCTAATTCCAGAGGGTGGGCACTGCTATTGAAAATATACACTTCTAGAGTCCTGGAGGTGGCATTATTGAATTGATGAACCTGGAGTACGCCAACCCTGACTGATCAAACCGTTTGGCAGATACTATTCTAATGTATAAATAAAATTAAGGGAAGTTATTTTAAGTACTTTCCAATAATTAGTATCCTAAAATACTAAGCTGTTACTGTTGGCTATATTACAGAAACTGGAAGAAAAGTTCCGCTTGAATAGACGAGAGCTGATTGCCTTTGAGTTCCTGGTGTTAGTGGCCTTGGAATTTGCTCTTCATCTACCTGAACATGAAGTGATGCCACATTACAGACGTTTGATCCAGAATTCCTAGCACAGGCTACCCTTCCAAGAAGGGGGAGGGGTTTAAAAACTATTGTCTATTTTGCTCAGAAGAGCAGCAAGTTACTACTGAAAATGCAAAAAAGAAAAAAAATGGGATGCAGAAACCCCAGTGCCCTTTCTTCTCTTTTCAATGCAGCTTTTCAACCAGATAGTAGGACTAAAGCAGTTAATTCCTTAAGACTTCTCAGGCTCGATAAACTGTCTAACTACTCAGTGCAAATGTTGAATGAGTTCACATATGAGTGAACAGTGTGTGGAACATTCATATGATACTTTGTGGACCAAAAGACAACTTCACTGGGTTGCCCAAATCATGAAAGAACGAGGAGTATTAGCACCTTTCTTTTACACTTTTTGAAAATTATCCTGTTGACCCACTTGGAACTGGATGTATTTCCTGCTAGAACTGATGTCCACCTACCGAATGGATCCAAAACCAATGATGGGTTGTGATTATATTGTCACTGTGTCAACAATGTGCCAATCTATTTTTGTAACTGTTATTGAAAGTGCACTTTTCCTGGTAGACTTTTCAGTTGTGTACAAAATATTGGACAGATTTGGAACCAGGTGGCAGCCTTGAATCATTGCAGTGATATTGTTTACTAAAGACCAGAGGACAACTTTTTTTTGTTTGCTTTACGAAAACTACTGGAAGAGAGACGCATGGCTATATTGGAATAAGTTCAGATAGTATTTTGTAATTCCTGATTATTTGATTACTCCAACACCAACTTTTTTTTCAAGCTCATAGTACTTAAAAAAAAAGCTACATGTACAAGAAACAAATAACTGGTTTATGTTTTCACCTTTGTATGTGATGCCATTCAGACATTCAAAACAAAGATGCTATTATATGAAGATCTTGTTTTAGGCCTATTTCTAATCACTGCACTTTTCCCTCTGTGTAAATGGTTAGATTTGCACTTGGTAGCGTTGTTATATTGTACTCTATGTTAGAGTGCATTCCAAGTTACATTGATGATGCTCTACGTTTAAGCAGTGTTTTATAAAACCAAATTGTACTGCTGAGGGCATATTCGGCAGCAGCCTAGGGCCCTCATAGTAGATGCATCCCTAATGTAAGAAATTTTTATTGTTGAACAATTGTTGTCTTCATTAGAAATGACTGTATAAAACCAAATTTAAATTAGGGGCCATTAAAATTGCCACTTTTTCATACTGCTCTGGAATCTTAAAAACTTTATAAACCGCATGTTCATAAATACAATGTGTAAGCTGGAAAAAAAAAGCAGATTTGTCCTAGACCAACTGCTGCAACTTCCATGTATTCTGTTTTCTAAATAAATATATGTATGCATAGATTCTCACACACACACAGATCTGCAAGATGACAGACAGCTGAATGTGCTTCATAACATGCTATAGAATAAGCATCAGGTAATTAAATTACTATTTTTATAAATAGTTTATGCTCATGTCCCACTTTTTCCAGTGCTGATTTACTTGGTACAGATTATGACTGGCACAATCATTAAAATCAAGTGTTTATGGTTTGTCATGGAATGCAGATTAATTGAACAATTATTTTATTCTCGTTCCTCTTTTTATCAGTCATTAGTATTAGGATTAACAGAAGTGGAAATGAAAATAGTGCAAGAACAAAAATATGTTTTTTGATTTTTTTTTAATTGAAAAAATAGAACCTAAGGCTTCAGTCTTAATAAAAGTAGACTTTTAATTTATTTGCTTTCATTAATGGGACATTACTACAGTAAGTATATGAGAGCTACTACTAGAGGGGTCTGAGCAATGCAGAGTAGAGCAAATCATGTGATTCAGAAACTGCACGTCAATTGATGGAACCTACATTTTTCATAGCCATGTCATTGATGATAGTACTAATGATTTATTACAATTCTAGCATCTTTTTCACAGAAATATTTTTACCAAAATAGGTCTCATATATCTTTGCATATTTTTCTTAAGAATTTTACGTTTGTCTTGGTAAATTTCATTCTCTTATTTTCATTCCTCTAAGCTGTTGTTTTGCGTTTTGCTTCTGCCTTCAAGGTTGTTACCTAGCTCACCCAAAAGTTATACCACCTACTTATTTGATAAGTACAATATAGGAAAATTATCCAGACCACTCTCTTGGTTTATTTTTATATCCCTTTTAACTATTAAGAATCAGCTGGCTTAGTTTTGTATACTCAGTGTAACTTTTTTTTTCTTGTCAATCTCAATTCTCAGATAGAACTTCTTCCTTTTCTATAACATCTTTTAGACACAGTCTATCTGTAGAGGTACTTTCTATTAAAATTAACATCTGAGTTTATTGTTCAGAAGTATCCTTTAATATCAAATGTTAAAATATTTTGCTTTGTTCTGTAAATTGAGTTTAAATGTTCTTTTAATTATAATCTTTAGCTCCCTCTAGGCTCCAATTTTTAAATGTTTATATTAGTATGGCTTTTAAATTCAAAATGAATTTTTTTTCCCATGGGAAGGATTCTTTGTAGTTAATTCCAAAATCTCTGGATCTTTATTCCATTTGCCACCTTTGTAAATCAAACTTTTAGTCATGCTTTTTCTATTTTATCAATTTCTTTCAAGTTTTTACACTTGAAGTTAAGACTTCATTCACTAAGGATTGAAGGACAGTTACCCAGTGCTGTGAAATGTATCATCCAAAGGTTCATCATAATTGATAACGAGTTAAGAAGAAACTTCTGAAAGTGATTAGTAAGAATTCATTCCACTTTTAATATGATATACAAGCTATAGAATTCAATTGAAAAATGAACTGCAATCTTTTTGAGAGAAAAATAACAATAAAACCTAGAATAATGTGGCTGCTTAAGTATTCATACCTCTTGTAAGTAAGAATGCGAGTGTGTTCAGAATTAACCACATTCAAACTGATATTAAATAATTCACACCTGCCATCAATTAAAAGTAATTGATCAAGCCCATATAAAGTTCAGCTGTGCAAGTAGGATTTTACTGACATTTACTCAGTTGCCTTGTACAGCAAAAGCCATGGTCTGCAAAAAGATCTCATTGTTAGAAGGTATCAGTCAGGAGAAGGGTACAATTTTTCCCCCAAGGCATTAAATATAACATGAAAGACAGTGAAGACAATTATCAACATGTGGAGAAAATAGCGCAACAATGACATTACCAAGAATTGGATGTCCCTCCAGAATTGATGAGAAAACCAAGAAAAGTAGTCCAAGAAGCAGCCAAGAGGCCTACAGTAACATTAAAGGAACTGCAGGAATTGATGACAAGTATGGATTGTGTACTACATGTGACAACAATCTCCTGTATTTTTCACGTGTCTGGGCAGTGGGGGTAGGGTGGCAAGATGGAAGTCTTTTCTTATAAAGAAAAACATCCAATCTCAGCTACAGTTTGCAAAAACCTACATGCAAAACGTTTGTGGGAAATGTGTTATGGTCTGATGAGACCAAGACTGAACTTTATGACCATAATTCCCAAAAGAATTTCTGGTGCAAAAACAACACTGCACATCACCAAAAGAACACCATACCCATAGTGAAACATGGTAGCAGCATTATGCTTTGGGGCTGCTTTTTCTCAGAACTGAGCCTTTAGTCAAGGTGGAGGGAATTATGAACAGCTCCAAATATTAATCTATTTTGGCACAAAGCTTTCAGGCCTCTGCTAGAATGCTGATGATGAAGAGGACTTTCACCTTTCAATAGGACAATGGCTTCACCAGAAGATGGGGTTTGGACTGGCCCAGCTATAGCCTGGACATGATTCAGTTGAAAATCTGAGGGCTGACCTGAAGAGGGCCTGTGCACTGGAGAAACTCTTGCAACTCTTGCAATTCATGGCAAAAGCATCTGGAGTGCTTTTGCCATGAAGAGTGGGCAAAGATTTCCGAGACAAAATGTGCCGTGCTTATAGGCTCTTTCCACAAAAGACTGTAAGGTGTCATAAAATCAAAAGGTGCTTCAATAGAGTATTTTTATGCAACCATCTTTATGAAACCCTGTTATTGTAAATTTTTATTGTTATTTTTCCTCCTAGAAGATTTCAGTTTGTTTTTCAGTTGAGTTATACAATGTATATGTTATATTAAAGGTGGAAAGTACTCTGAAGTGATATATCTTGGTCTGATATGTTTACGTTTCAAATATCTGGCATTTAAATGGGTGTATAGACTTTCTATATCCAGTGTATTCTCAGAGATTTCTTAAGGAATAGTAGATCATTAGTTTCACAGCAGGGTCTTCCAGAATCAGAATTTCAGCCATGTGAATAAGGAGCAGTATGCTCCTTGAAGTTGTTGCAGAACACTTAAGTATCTACATCTCATAATATTATGAGAAAATCCAAAGTTCACAATTTTCAAAATCCAAATCTTTTTTTATTACGAGACACCATCTGTTCTTTTTTAAATGTGAAAGATAATACTTGCCAAAAAAAACGTTTGTAATTAAGGCAGTCCTTATCTTGATTAATGGTACAGAAGTCCAAGATAAAGCTGTTCCGTCATTGGATTAGGAAACTCCATTCAGTTTCCTAAAATATTCACTTTTCATTAAAAGGCACTCAGAACTGTTCAGTTATATTTTAGATGTTTCCTAACGTTCACCTATAGGAAAAGATGCCGATGTGTTCTGAATAATATAATTATGACTGCCAGCTTATTTTTTAAAAAAAATCTTTCATTAAATAGTCTTTTCATAAGTATTTACATCAATTGATCACATAATTTAAACCAAAGTCTCAATATAAGAGTTTATTTAAGAAAGTGAAGGAAGTAGAGGAAATTATGTACAATTTTATTAAGCTGTCATTCAAAAACAATTGTTTTTACAAAGATGGGGTATTTAGAAAATAAATTAATTTTGAAAGTCCAAAATATGCAATATAACAAACTCATTGGCAAAATACATTCTCTTAAAACTTTTCTTAATGAAGTCCACTACATTCTCAATAAAAAAATAAGCATGTTGAATCAATTTTTGCTTTTGAACTCAATACCGGGTTGTATCTCGTAATAATGAAAATGTCTATAATGATACATTAAGTTACAAATAATTTAGACCATAGCATAATGCAAAGAACATATTCTTTGCCTGCATACATTTCCAGATATTGCAACAGTAGTTTAATTAGTCTCCATTGGTAGAGAAATCACTCTAGATCAGCATGGATTATAGTGGAATAGTACAGAAGGCTTTTTAGTATTCTGAGAGAAGGCAAAGTCCAAAAGTGGATGGGAATATACATGGTATGGTTGAGATAACATTGAATTTAATTTAAGGTTAATTAACTTTGGCATGAATAAAATTGAATAATGTTATTATTTATTATCCTGTAATAATGATCGTTGACTTATGACCACCATTGTGACTAATCTTGGTTGTTGAGCAAAGTACATTGGTCACACCCAAGGCTTTGGAGTACACATATAGCCCTAGAGTTTTTAGACTGTGCATCCTAGGGCTAAAGGGAGTAACAATGGCTTAATATGAAACTGTTTGGTATATTTATATATACATACCAATTGAATAAGCCTCAGGTTTGAGGAAGGCAGTAGACTAACGAACTGGTAGTACTAGTGAGCATTTGCCCCCCCCCACACACACACACCTGCCCTTTCCTGTGTTATGTTTCCCTGTTTTTTAGCCCAGCTGATTCGCACAGCACAGGAGATTGCCGCACCTCAGCTGTTTTACTCACCAGCGCTGACATAGAAGGTAAGTTTTGAAGCTTAAAATGGGCAGTTTTGTAACACGCACGTGCTCAAAGTGTGCGCTCACCGAACCAGTTGCTACAGGTCTACAGATGTCTTGAGTGTAGAGCAGTGTTCGTCAACCTTAGCAACCTGAAGATATGTGGATTTCAGCTTCTAGAATTCCCCAAAGTGCATGATGGCTTGGGAATTCTGGAAGTTGAAGTCCATTTATCTTCAAGCTGCCAAGGCTAATAAACAGTATAGAGATTTTTTTTACATGTTTGATGGCGAGACACTTGAAACCTTTTGCATGGAGGACTCCTATATGAATTCATCAGAATACATGCAGAGTTTATCATAGCTGTCAAATGTTTGCCTTCTAGGAAGGAACACAGCAATACGCTTTTGCTCATTTGGGAGTCAGTTCTAGATCAGATATTAGCCAGCTCTGTAGCAAAACAACTTTTTTATTCTGAATGAGATTCAGATTCAGAGACCTGCAAAATCAGATTTTTCTGAAATGTTAGTGAGCTGAACATTGTGACTTCTATTGCTCTTTCTAAATTGACAGATTCTAGCAACAAGATTGCATAAAACTATCATAATATTGGCTGAAATATTTCTTTTTGGGAGTGATCTAGAGTGTGTTTGGTTTTTTGGTATGGGTACTTTTTTTGCTTTGAATAAATAAAGCAAATGATTCAGTCCTTTTGAGGATTTGAAAAATGGAAGTGACATAGTCTTCGACTTATGATTACTATTGAGCCCAAAATTTCTGCTGCTAAACAGGACAGTTGTTAAGTGAATCTGGCTTCCCCATTGACTTTTCAGGTCAGAAGATTGCAAAATATGAATCAGTTGCCAAACACTTGAACTTTGATCAGGTGACCATGGGATGGTATAAAGTTGTAAGTGTGAAAAACGGTCATAAGTCACTTTTTTCAGTGCTGTTGTAACTGAATTGTCACTAAATGAACTGTTGTAAGTTGAAGACTACTTGTATCTAAATGCCCATTAACAAGCTCCTTATCCAGATGGCAAGCATTTTTGCTAAGCAAAAATGTTTAGGAATAAGAGATTCAAATATTTCCTATGGAAAGACCCTGCATTCAAATGAAGCAACACTGCAATTTCAAAACTGCAGTATCACTATATTTCCTTCTAAGTGTGCAGAGTCAGAACAAATTACAACATACAACCCTTATGTATAAATGTTTAGGTAGTAATAATAATTAAACATCTGAGTGAAAAAACAGACTAATGTTTAAATGTAAGATTCACTTTATTTTTCATTCAATGCAACTGGTGTTTCAGATGTGCTGATTATCATCCTAATTTTTACTCTTACTTTCCACAGAGTCCTTGGCACACATCAGATTCTGGGATGGGGTGGGGTTTTTTATTTTTGATTCTCAGATGGTTTCATTTTATAAAGTAGAACTGAATGTGATGCTCTCACTTTAATAGAGATTGAACCATATCCTTCCTGCTTACCATTCAATTCTATTAGAATCAACACTTGAATACTCACAGTGATTTTTATCTCTACCATGCCAAAAAGTACAAAGGACTCATGTTGGAGAAGACCTTCCAATGAGTTATTATTTCTTTTCAAGGTATATTGGAAATCTATTTGCTTTTGCAAAGAGGCTCAAAAATGCCAACCCACAATGTACTTATAACCTTGTATCCACGAGAACAAAAATTGACTTAGCCAATATGCTTACATTTTGCCCAGGCCAAGGCAAACCAGAGACAGATGGCTGTGTTCATATATAACATACAAAAGCATAATGCGACTTGGAGTATTGTCTGAACCCAACTAATGTAACTCATTAACAGTTTAACTGGGTTAGTGTATGTGAATCAATGATAGAAGCTGTTGTAGGGAAATAAGCACAAATGATTTTGTGTACCTGAGTTGACACAACTAGTGTTGTGTGGTCGGAGAAAGAAGGGTAAGTCTTCAAATGTGCTTATCCTATCAGAGTGGCTGATGATCACTTATTTATGAGTGGTCATTTATAGTCTGGTTGGATTTTTCTTGCATCCAATGTTTCCCTCACAGCAAGTGTGCAAAGGCATGCTGGCTGGGGAATTCTTGGAGTTGAAGTCTGCACATCTTAAAAGTTGCCAAGCATAAAAAAAACAGTATTGGCTGCATTTTATACCGGTTCAGTAAAACAAAACTTAGCACTATTGCATGTGAGGGTCAGATCATATGAGATCATTGTATCTGTATCACTGCACCCCCCCCCCCCGAATGTATGGTACTGATGCTTGCCAATGGATCCATTCCTCCCACACACTTTTGCTGCTGGCCATGCAGTGTCAGGAGGAGGATAAGCAAGCAGGAAATATAGCATGTTATCTACGGTAGGTAATGTGCACTCCAGGCTGATGAGGAACACAAGTACTGTTTATCTGCAAAACATCCAAGATCAGAATAACTCTAATGCAGGGCTTCATGAGAGGGTATTGCGTCATCTATTCCATTCTGTGATACAATAAGCAATCATAATGTGAATAGAGTGCTACAATTAGAAGATTGGCCCTGAGAAAAAAAGTAGGGAATGTTTGGATAGTACCAGAGAAGTCCCAGTTTAGTGATGAACTTTAGCATAATATCATAAAAAAGAATCAAATCCCATTTTTATGCATTGCTATTAATAGAAGGTATGGCTTCAAAACAAACAGGTAGAATTAATCCTACTCTAGCCTATAGCTGATGTCTCGGTTTTATTGTGAATAGGACTTATTTTTGAGGAAGCTATAATGGGAAGCTATAATGTAACCTGCTGTTTGCTTACATGTCTTCATTAATTGCTTATTCTTAAACAAAATTGAGCTGCCCCATTGAAGTATCATCTTCCTCACTTGCCAGTGTTCATGTGCCAGTCCTTTCAATGCAAAGAAGCAAGACTTCAGCAAATCCCGACAGCAAAAGACTGTTAAGAAAGGATAGCAGAAACTTTGTTAGTAAATATTTGCTAGAACAAACACCGGAAACGCAATCAAGACAGCATAACCCAAAGCCAATAAAGTTCTGAAGTTTTTTCAGCTTCTTCAATAATGGAAGTAAGCATGGATTGGGTTTGCTGAAGATATGATCCCACACAGATTCCATCTACAAGACTCATTCCCCCAATGCCGGTGGTTATGTCCTAGGAAAGGTACTAACAATTGGGAAGGATATAGAGTTCCTTCTCCTGATACTTTCTTCCTCCTAGTCTGCCCTATCTTCCAAGTTAAATCCCGGAAGGCAGAGCCACTGATTAGTTCAGGGCATTTTGAAATATTAGTTTGATCAAAGTATAGGGAGCGTTCAGTCAATGTTTTCCTCTAGGGAAGCTCTGAGAATAACAGGGTGTGCATGCAGTTCACTGTCAGACTCTTCAAGCGTGCAAGCATGAGGAAATTTTGGCCCTCCAAATGCTGTTGAATTACAAATTGAAGCAAATCTTGACATCAGTTATGCAGGCTAGTGAGGCCGGAAGGTATTGATCTGGATGACTTGAGCGCCCCAATTCACTGGCTTAATATTTACTCTAAATTGCACAGACATGACTATTCTGTAATACTTAACCCAAAATGTCTCTTTCATCCATTTATTTTAAAACTGTCACAGTTGTACAATCTTCATAATTTAAATGTGCATAGATCTATGATTAATATGTTTAAGACAACATTGTTCTCAATGGCTTAAATCAACACACCCTGTACATGAGCAAAACCAACTTCTTATCCATAGTGCTGTCAATAAGTCAAATTCCCTCCTTTGTATTGCTCGTAGTACCAGGAATTTTCTTGAGGGGAGGCAATTTGAATGGAATTGTGTGGATTAATTGAAATATGACTAAATATGCAGTTTATCTCTTCATATTTGTATGGGATAGTGGTTAAAGTGCTGAAGGAGGATCAGGTGAACCTGAATTCAAATCCATTCACATGGGGATGCCAATCATTTTCTCTCATCCCACTCTACCTCACAGGGTTGTTATGAGGAAATATGAGGGAAAGGAATGCTACATACACCTCCTTGAACTTCTGATGAAAGGCAGGGCATAAATCTAGCAAATGCATAAGATATAATTAAGGACATCTTATCCTGCCCTTCCTTCCAAGGAATACTAAAGCTGCAGATCCTTTCTTTAGGTTTACAATAACCTTGTGATATATGTAGGCTGAGAGGAAGGAAAATCAACTAGTAAGCTTTTCTGCCCTACAGGCAGGGCACAATGACTTGCCAATCAGCTTCTCCTATGTCATCTTTTACTTCTATTTTAATTTTAAAGAGCATTTCTGTAACACTGCCTGCC
Organism: Oxyrhabdium leporinum; assembly: GCA_032468155.1. Classification (NCBI taxonomy): domain Eukaryota; kingdom Metazoa; phylum Chordata; class Lepidosauria; order Squamata; family Cyclocoridae; genus Oxyrhabdium; species Oxyrhabdium leporinum. The sequence goes on along the minus strand of JANHFL010003250.1, from coordinate 118,070 downwards.
ATGCAGGGGTCCCTATCACACCTGCCCCAAAGGTACTTCTCCAATTCTGGCTTCTCATATCCCAGTTCTGTATATGCCATTTCCTGTCCTGTATTGTGACCAACAGCATAAGCTGAACAAATGATACCAGAGGTTCAAGAGGTTCATCTTTTGTTTCTAGAAACGTGAGCCCATGCATCATTCATCTTGAGCAAGAGCAACAGATGGCTTCAAGGCTATTCTCCCATTCCTCCCCCTCAAAATCAGCAAAATGCTGCCTCTGCTCTGTGTCTCTTCCAACAAGTCTACATTACAGCCTTATATTTTAGTTCCTTGACTTGGTTTACAAAAAGAAAAACCCCAAAGCTATATCAATAAAACAAATCTTTGTACAATGTATAAGCAGAAAGTCCTTTTTATATGGCAAACTAGCAAAGCTTCTGGATTTTGAGAGTATTATACTCTTTTGACTCTTAATTTCATTTCTTTTGCAAATCATACAGATGCCTTTGTTCCTGAAATACGATTTGTAAGATTGGTATTATATAAACAATACCATTTTTCCACCATAACATACTAAAATCATTATTCATTGTAAGCCAAGGATGTGACTGTTTGGAAAAAACATACTCTTGTAGGTGGGGAGGGGCAATGGTGAGATCAAAGCCCATTAGAAACATCTTGTACAGGCCCACTTGGGAATAAGTCTTACTAAAGCTCAGCAAGGCATGTTTCTTAACATAAGTTTGTGGGGAAGAAAGCTTTCAGCTTCTATTGACTAAGGTAGAAATTAATGATCCTTCACAGGTTCATGAGCCATCTGAACGTAAAGTGATTCCTTCTGCGTCAACCCATTGAGTTTAACAGAATAATTTATTTTGCCCCTTATTATCTCTGGAAAAGGGTTCCGTCATGGTGACTAATCAAATCTTTTTCTCCATGGATTTAACCAATGTTTAAAGTAGTACCTGTCATCTTATTGTGCAGAACTGTATTTCAAAAAGTAATTTTCTGTTGGTGAGGAAGTTCCTTTGCCTTGCCTTTGCTGTCTTAACTATTAACAGTTATGGTTTATATCAAGAAAGTTCTTTTTATTTTTTCAATCTTTGTTTGTTTGTTTGTTTTGGTGTCTTCAAGTCAGTCTTGACTCCTGGCAACTACTTGCAGTTTTGTTGGCAAGAGTTTGGAAGTGGTTTGCATTGCCTCTTTCCTAGAACTGAGAGAGAGTCATTGGCCCAAGGTCATCTAGCTGGCTTTGTGCCTAAGGCAGGTCTAAAGCTCATGGTCTAGTTTCTAGTCTGGTATGTTAACCATTAAAACAAATTGGTTCTCTTTTTCCATACCAGATATAATTTATGTGCTTTGATTGCTAAAAAGCCCTATTAAAATTAATGGGAATTATTCCCATGTAAACAGAAGTACCCATGTATACCAGTTCATCATTTCAGAGAAGACAAACAACATCACTTTAAACCTACAGCCATTCATTGGAGGCCCATTGTGACTCTTATCCTCTGAAGTGTCAGGATAGCTGGGGCAGCAGCAGGAGAAAAGGACAAGAAGTAAAGAGAGAAGACTAGGGAGGCGTAGCTTGTCCATCTCTGGCATACAAGGTCAGTGGGTTTTCTTCGCTAAACAGCACAGCTTCCCTATTCCCTTCAGCAATCCAGTGGAGGTGTGCTGCTGGTACTCTTGGTATTTTTCATGAACCTTATTTGAAAGCAGGTCCTGTCATAATGTACAGCAGCAGTTCAATACTTCTTTCTCTAGTTTTATAAAATGTTCTTTCTCTGCAGCTTAACTCTGTGGTTTGGCAGAAATGATTCAAGTCATAAGAAACTAAGGAAGATGGCTTAGAAATTCAAGGACATTTTAAATAACCACAATCTTCTGTGTAAAGTATGGTACATACCAGCAGGCGGTTGGTACATTCACTGCAATTTCAAAGAAGAATGGAGACAGACCAGCTGTGATAACCTAGGAAGACAATAAAATGGAGAGCTGGTTGTTGCAATAATCTCCTTTTAATGAACCCCAAGAATTTACAAAGAGCTAAGGCAGGGGTGTACTGAGGATGTGGTCAAAAAAGTTGAGATAGCTACAATGGTACAATTGAAGATTAAATGTGGCAGATAACCTGCAGAAACTGCTGAGCCAATGGGAGTGGAGATAATATTTATCTTTATTTCAAAAGGTTTTATATACACACATACACACACATTAGCACCTTTCTCATTCCTTGGGTTGGATCATGTGAAAACCTCATCTAGTCTAGCATTCTTTATCACCATCAAATGCATTTGGGGGTTCCCTCAGAAGATGTCTTTGACTTTAAGATAACCTGAGTCATCTTTCTGAGAAGAGAAAAAAAATCAGTCAACAGAAATCTTGTACTGAATTCTCCAATGAACTATAATGTGTTGTTATTACAGGTAGTCTTCATTTGGACAAGTATCTGAGTCATTAAGCAAAGTGGTCTCTAAATGAAACTGCAATTATGCTTACAATTTGACTTCAGTTTTCCTTTGCTTTATAGACCTGCATAGATTGTAATTGTGATTGGTAATTATTTTTCATTAGTGTTATATATGTGAATGGTCACTAAATAGGTTGCTAAACTAGGACTGCCTGTATTATGATTTTGAGGAGTGTATCATTTCAAAAGATGAGCCTCAAGTTTAAGAAATGTATTCTAATAATCCAGACAACCACAGGAACCAAGAAACTGCTCTTCCAGATAACCAAGCAGCTATTCCCCCCCACAAGCCTGGTGATCTTTGACTGCTGTGATCCCATGCTGTCAGCCCTGATGGAAAACTGCACTGTTACACTTCCGTCCTGGCTGTAGTGTATCTGGTACTGCAGCAAAGCTAGCACAGTATTTGTTTTTGCAACATGTGAAATGCTGAGCCAGTGGGAACTCTAGTTTCAACCCCTCTCCCAGTTCCTGCAGTTGAGGCAATAATTAAGCTTCTTTCCTTCCCCCAACCTCAGTTTAGGATTTATCTCAGGGCCTTTCATTTCAGGGCAATGAAGAGAGAAAGCAAGCAGTAGTGGCAAGGCCTTTTCTAACCAGCTGTCTCTCAAAGGAAGGACAGAAATACATGACAATTTCTCTGTTGTCCCTGGAACGTAATTCCTGTTGTAGTCCTCCACTCCTGCTGCAACAACAACAACAACAAAAAACAAACAAATACAATCAAGATACAAGAAAGATGCACAAATGTATGGATTCTATAAAGAACCCTTAGAACCAGTCCAAATATTTTTAGGGATGGATGACAAATTAATAAAAAAATATATAGCTCCTTATTGAATTTTAAAATGGAAGAACAGGTAGAAGAAACAACGATAGTATGGTCTAAAATTTTTGAGTACACTATAGAATTAGACAAATGGCAAAAACTTTAGGAAAGGAATTATAAGTTTGACGATGTCAACAGCTTATAAATAAAATTTGTACAGAATGTTTTATAGGTGGCATTTGCCACCAGCAAGGATGGCAAAGATATTTCAAAATGTATCTCCCAAATGTTGGAAATGTAAACAGATACCCGGTTTTATTATCATATGTGGTGGACTTGCCCAAGGGCAAAAAAATATTGGGCAAAAATAAAACAGTGGCTAGAAGGAATGACAAAACAACAAATAGACTTAAAACCAGAAATATTTTTGTTGGGTTTTTTAATACAAAAATGTAACAAAAGAATCATATTTAATCTTACATGTGATAACAGCAGCAAGAATTGTGTATGCACAAAATTGGAAAAATGAAAATATACCTACAGAGGAAAATGTAATAAAGAAAATATTAGATTGTGCTGAAATGGATAGATTAATTTTGGAGATCAAGGATAAGAAGGATACAGAATACTTTTTAACGGGAACTATTTTATCAATGGTTAGAAAATAGAAGCAGAAATTAGAAAATTAAAATCAAGGAGGATATGTAAATAAAAATGAAGTAAGTGTATAACTAAATAATGAATGCTGAATGAATAGGATAAGGAAATATGATTATTAGATTTGGAGGATAATGGTGATAAATGTGATATTTATAAGGTGTGATATTAATTAACTATATGATAAAACCAGAGTGTTTGATTAAATAATAGAAACTGCTTAACAAGGATAAGTGAAGATTATGGTGAATAGATTGAGTAAATAAAGTGAATAATGGTTATAATTAATGTGTGTATAAGGTTTGTTATTTGTGTTTAAAAGAGATTGTACCCAGACAGCACACTGCCATTGTGGATATGGAAATTTTATATATAACAATGGAAATTGCACAATAAAAAATAATAATTGGGAAAAAAACCTCAGTAGAAAAAAGAAATTTTTGTTAGTTTGTTGCAAAACAGGAGCTCCTCATTTTCTTCTTTCTACCTCTTTGTTCACTCCTAAGTCACCTTTCCTTCTCTCCCATTGCAGAGAAACAAAAAGCTCCCAGTTGTTTGCCTCACTGCTACTGCTTTCATTTAAATTATGTGTTGTAAGCTACTTATTACCTTTAAAATACTTCTATGCTCACATTCTTTCACTTCCTTTTTCTTGGAATAGCTAATTCCCTTTCTGGTTAAATCTTTCCTTTTTTTATATCTCTCTGCAATCACATACCATTTCCCCTTTTACACTCTCCTTCAAGTTTGTTTCAATTTACCTTATCTCTACATTTTTACTCCTTGGGGAAAATAGCCCTTTTGTTATAGTATTTTTATTATTTCTTCCAGTTCCTTCTGTCTGTACATCCACCAGTTGACTTGGAGTCCTTAATCTCCAATCTATCTGCCATCTATCCTACTGTAATTTTAAAAATTAAAAATTCCCCATGTCTGAGAATCTCTTTCCCGATTTCCATAATAACGTCAACTTTCAAAACCTCTTATTATACAATTAGATTTATTTTTATTACAATTACCGTGTTACATATCATGACTTATTATACTCCAATGTGGATTGCCCTCATCTGTTAGATCATCTAGGGAGAAACTGCTCTTCTCTTTCCTATTTCTGGTAAATGAAGAGAACTGAAACCAGTAGAGATCAGACTAGTCTGTTCTTCGATGGCATTCATGAAAACTGTTCTGAATGGCATTCTAAGTAGCTGGAAAGTTTTAGCCACAATTTATTTTTATCCTCACTTGGATTGTATAATTTCTGATGTTTTAAGTTGTCTATGAATCTACTTACCATGTTATGTAAATCACCAAAAAACACTCTTGGTAGGATAAGGTAAGGTTTGTATGATTTGATATGGTTTGTATGTTATGTTATGTTATGTTATGTGATATGATATATGATATGATATATATTATATGATATTACAATACATATGATATGTAATGTTGAAATAGGATAGGTATTGAATGAATAGTATGAAAACTGCCTAATCAAATTAGGAAATGTAAAGATCTCTGTTCAATCACCAGCTGAATGCAGGGGTGGGCTTCAAAAATTTTAGCAACAAGTTCTCTGCCCGGTTGCTGTGTGGGCATGGCCATGGTGGGTATGGCCCAGTTGGTCTCCTACACCATGGTGGAGGGGGGAGTTTTTGCCCTCCCCAGGCTCTGTAGCAGCCCACCTCTGCCTAAATGTATAGTCAGAAGGATCTCTTCCTAAAAACTCTGTGATCTGCTGCCAAGGGATAGACAATTCATGGATTTGAATCAATAAAGGGATATTTAATATGTTAACCTGTCTATATTAATGGACCATTCTAATACCAGTAATTTCTTTTAAGAGAAGGTATGTAACTTAGTCACTTTTAAGCCATGGCCTGATGTCTGTCAGTTTAGTTCAAATCAATGATATGACTGTGAGGTTCTTGCAAATCTAGGTTTTCAGGGCTTCAAAGATAGGTTGTTAATCAGATAAGCACAGACTCAAGAAATAGAATCCAAGAAAGATTTCATAAACCTTATCCAACAACAGATGGTTAGGCTTTTGTCCATACAAAGAAACATAATTTTTTTTGTTTTTATTATTTCATCCCTGCTCATTCCAAATCTGCTGTAGCACAGATTTACAGGTGTGGGAATATATGAAGATTCTGTTCTCACAGCAGAATCATTCCAATAGTAAATCTAGCCTTAGTAAATGGTCCTTTGGGGGGGGGGTGTTCTGTGTGTGTGCCTATTTGTAATGTTTAGGGGCAATCAAGATGAATGGAAGTTATTAGATAGGCTACAAATAAAAATCTTGCAAATAAACAAAATTCATTATGGCTCATCCTCATTAATTTTTATTCCTTTTCTAATTGATCTTGTATTGCCTTAATTGATTAGTTAGACATTTAAGCAACATATAAAACAATGTAGGAGTGATACAAAAAAAACAATAAATCATGCATTTCTGTTTGCATATCATACTAAACCACAAGTAATACATCAAAACCAAGCAATAATTTTAAATTATGGCTTATTCTTCTGTAGCAGATGGTGGTTAAACAACCCATATTACAAATTAGGGTAGTGTATAATTCCAGTCTGTAAAAAAACCCTCTTCCTCTTCCCAGCCCAGAAGTTATCTCTTAACATAAAACCTAATTTTAGATTTTTTTTCTTCCTATATAGATATAAAGATTTATTTCTGGGGTGATGGGGCTTTGTTTGTTTATTTTGTTTGTTATAAATACATTTTACATGTATTATAAATATATTTTGCTGGTGGTAAGCAAAATATTCTATTTTCTAAGGATGAAAAAAAAATTTGACAAATGAAAAAGGTGACATCATGCAAAACAATACGCAGGAACAAAGGAAAGGAGTTCCTTTCATTATAGATAGTCCTCACTCACTATTCCAAGACAGGCACAATTTGCAACTCTCAGGATTCCTCACCATCAACTAATCCTTTACGGATGCTGGAAGTTGTAAGTCACTTCCGGAGTTCCAGCAGTTGCTTATCCAATGTATGATAAAAACCCCGTCTAAATAATTGCAACTTAGCATAAATTATTTGCCTATGCACAAAGATTTTTTACGGCCAGGCAGCCTTCTATTAATTTTCTCCTATTTAAAGTGAGAAACTGTGGCTAAAGGCCAGAAACAACATAATCTCTGCAAATATTCCAAAGCTGGTAGCTATAGTTTTTTCCATTCAACTGGAACAGAAAATTATAGATTATCAAGGCATGTCAACAAAACAAAGAGCAAAGGGACTGCATGTACATTCAAGGACTTGTTTATAATCCAGTTTAATTTAAGATATAACTCTCTAAACAGGCATAGTATAAAATCCAAAGAGTTGTTTACACTGATTCAAATACTGTGTTGGCCTAACAGGATTTACAGAATGAAGAAATACCACCACTCACACCACTTACTGAAATGCTTTTCTAAATCTTGATTTTATGCCTCTATGTTGAGTAATGTACCTTTTGAACCACAGAAGTAGCTAATAATCCCATAACCTACAGGCCAAAATAGAAGAATTGTTATTGTTAAATATGGTTAGTATCAGACTGGTATGTTAGCTTAATTGTCTTGATATTAGAGACCTTCTAAAAAGTTCTGATTCCCTTCAGCCTGCAGCTGAATAGGTTTTTATGAAGTTGTCATCACCTGATATGTATTCGTGAATTTCTAATATCTCTACAAATGTCACAGAAGGAGAACAAAAAGGAGAAGCTGTCTTACTGATTTTTAAGGCAATTCACGTTGTTCATGTTTGATTTGCTGCCTAATTTTAAAGCTATTTATTGTAACAATCAAAATGAAAATAACATTATTTTTATTCCTATTATTCACTTTAAGCCCAAGACATCTGATTGGCTCAAGATTCAAGCAAGAATGAATAAAGTCTATTTTGAGTATCATTCCTTGTAAATAAATTTGCACCATTCTTTAAAAGAACCATCATATTAGTGGGCAACTAATGTTGTTGTAATATATTAATCAGCATTCAACTAGGAAGGACAATATGTGTATAAGTGTTAGTCTTTTTTAATGCACCTTTTTCTTTTTAATGTGTTTTTTTGTTTTATTTAAATATTTTGGTGTTTTGTATTTTAACTTTTTTTAATCAAGTACCATGTTTCTCCAAAAAGATGACCCAGCTTGAAAAGAAGCCCTATCATGTTTTTAAGTGCATGCAATTTAATTAAGCCACACCCACAAAATTAGCCCTAATTAAGACCCCGCCCACCCCAGGGTGCAGCAGGTGGGGCGAGGCACACAGGTAAAAAATAAGCTAGGGTGAGGATGGGGGGTGGAGCTGCCCTACTTCCCAGGTCTTGCACACCCCAACACCTGCCTCGCCTTCTTCTGCAGCTGCTTCTTCAGAGTCTTCTGGAAAGCCCTCTGCAGCTGTGAAACGGGCTTTGGATGGATGTGTGCAGTGCACCCAGCCTCCATTTCGCCATCAGAGTCTTCCAGAAAGCCCTCTGCAGCTGTGAAACAGGCTCTGAATTGATGTGTGCGGCACCCCGGCCTCTGTTTCACCTTCAGAGGCCTTCCGGAAAGCCCTCTGCAGCTATGAAATTGACTCTGGATGGACCAGTGCGGCACCCCCCGGCCTCCGTTTCACTGCCAGAGCCTTCCAGAAATCCCTCTGCAGCTGATAATAGAGCTCTGGATCGATCCTGAGCTCTGTTATCGGCTGCAGATACCTTCCGGCAGCCATCTGAAGGCAAAACGGAGGTCGGGGCAATGCGTGAGAATGGCAGCAAACAGCCACAGAAGAAGTGGGCCAGCAGCGGGCTCCTGCTGGGTAGGGCTGTCGGTGCCACCACCGCAAGGAGAGTTAATAATTAGAACCCTCCAAAAAGAAGACCTAGATGTTTTTTCGGGGGTCAAAAGAAAATAGGACCGGGCCTTCTTTTTGGAGAAACACAGTAATAATTTTCAAGAGAAAAAAGAACAGGAAAAAAGAAAAAAAGAACCATCATATTTATGTAACTACAGGTGCAACATCTGGTCCATAATTTAAGCTAATAAAACTTCTTTAGTATAAGTTAAATTTTAAAATAAATCCTATCCAAAAACCTTATCTCAGCATCAAGACAAATTGCTTTATTCTTTACATAAAATAAATGTCCACTGGTAGCCAAGAAATCCCATATCCTTTACATTCAAATCTACAGACCTCCAGCCACAAAGCTGTCCAAAGCAGCTTATTAGGTACTTTAAATAGACCATGGATGAATAGCTTTAACTTCAAAGAATAATTACTTGCTATATTAAGAAGGGGAAGAATTTAATATGGTGTAGCAAAGATTACTCACTAAAAATGACAAATCAAATTATTTCCTCTCTTTCTGATCTATCATCCTGGCACTTTTCCTTTGTGTCTACTTTCCTTTTATTTTTCAGGTAAAAGAACAGAAATTCCCATCCACCCAAGGACTGGAGGAATGGATATTCACAGGGACATGTAGTTTTGCTGTTCAACTCAGCATTGTTACAGTTTTTGGGTCCAGTTCAAAGCCTGGCATAAACCATTTAAAAATCTCTAGATTTGCCTGGGACCACCTTGTGGGTGTTCCAAAGAAAGCACAAACTTGGTAAAGTAGTAAAAAGTGGCCAGAGTGGGAGGTGAGTAAGAGGGAGGAAAGTTGGTACTTGAAAACTGACATGAATATAACTAAGGGGAATGAAATGAAATATGATGAATAAGCAAAAAGTCAAAAACGAAAGAAATCAGAAGAAAAAAGTCCAAAACACACACGTTTGTATGCACACACACACACACACACACACGTTTATTTATACAATTTAAATAAACAGCCATCTCACAGCAGTGACATCAGGTAGCAGCAAGTTGACTCAGTGTCAACTCATGAAGCTTCCCTGACCTTCAGTTGCCATAGGCAAGGGGATGGGAAATCGCACCTCAGAGCTGCACCAAGGAATTTACTCCTCAGTCATAACAAGACACAGTCTGGCCGACCAAGTCAATGCCATCTCCATGGATACCAGCAATGGCTGGAGGGAGGGACTTCTACAACCCATGAAATTACCTCGTTCAGGAATGGGATGGGTGACACACTTTGGGGGAGGGGGAAACAGGGTCAGAGGCAAGGCGTGAAAGGGGTGAAGTCAGAGTTGTCTTCACCTAGGTAATGCTGACATGGTGCGCCTAATAAAAGACTGGATTTTTATTGCCAGATAGCTTGAGACTCTTAATTGCATTAGGGCACTGGTCGGAACCCTGACATCAAGCCAACTCTCACAAAACTAATTAAAAACAACTGGGATTCCTGAGCCCCAGACTCTCCACCTGCTCTCTGATATCTGGGGTGCATGGAGAGGAACTCAGGATACCATGACAGAAGGCGGGATCTCCGAGGAAAGCCTGTTCCATGCAACCCAGAAAGAGATAGTTCCTACTCCAAGTCAGGGAACTCCAGGAACCAGCAGCCAAGTCAGAAGTCCAGTGCAGCTGTCGCTGACCATGGAAACCAAGACATATGGAACATCCACCTCAACAACCAAAGCAGAAAGGGACGAGTATTGGTGGAAAAAAGTTCCTAAAGCAGCTGAGGTTGAGTTCTCCACCCAAGCTACCATTTTAAGATGCAACCCATAAGTGGCCTACAGGGATTAAAGTGGATGAAGGAGTGGGAAGAGATCAGAACCCCCAAATTCCTACTCAAGACCCGAAGTAAATCCTTGGAGCAATTGAGAGAGAAATTTGGCTGAGCCACCCTTCGTGATGAGGGGACGTCATGCTGACCAAAGGAAAGGAGGAAAGAGATGGGGGGGGGTGCGGTCAAACTCCCTAAATGGAAGGGGAGCCCGATTCAACCCCTGAAGCTCCAATTTCCCAGACCTAAGCTTAGACTGGAATCAACCATGGAGGAGCCCTGGGGTGCGCACGCGCATGCGCCCACCCAAAGTTGGAGAGGCACACAAGAACACAGCCCCCCTCTCCACCCGCCAGAAGGAAATTGAGCCTGAGGCTGCCACCAGTGGTTCCCCCGCACCACATGCAACCTGCCCTGGTGGGGCAAGCCCCCCTCCATAAGCCAGAGCCAACAGAAGCCACCAAGTGCTCCAGGCACAGGCAGATGGGGCCCAACAAGATGGGGGAGTGGCAGGATTGAAAGAGCTGCCCTGATTCAGGGGAACGTTCAATGGGGACCCCAATCAACTGGCTCTATTCCTTGACTCCGCTGGAGTCTATTTAGACCACTATGGGCACCTCTACCCATTGCATAGAGCCATGATGAATACCATCGCCATGGGACTGGAGGCAGAAGCAAAAAAAGTTGTTGGCAGCCCTCCATAAGAGGCGAGCCCCCCAACTGCAGGACTTTGATGAATTCCTGCAAGAACTGAAAACCAGAATCGAGGAAATGGAGGATGACCAGTATGTGGAGGATGAGATCTGGAGTTTAAAGCAGAGAGGGTGACCCACTAAAGAACACATTCATGAGTTCAGAAGGGTCAGAGGGAAGCTGCCACCCTGGCAGAGGAGCTACTAATGCACTTTTTCAGAGAAAGCCTAGATAAGCAGATCAACCAAACCACCATCTACGAGGACATTCCTAACCAACTCTCTGACTGGTTTCAAGTGGCAATTAAGGTTGACAGCTGCTTTCATGCAAATGACATGCAGAGGCAGCTAGGTCCTAGAGAGAAAGGACAACCAGATTGGAGACCATCTGGCCGATGGGAAGCCATGGCAGCCCAGCCAGCCACAAGGCCAACCCTCCCCTGAGGCCATTTGAAATGCTACAGATGTGGAGGGGTAGGCCACTTTGCATTGGCCTGCACAACCCCAGCCCTGAAACCGAAGCCAGTACCACCACCCAGGGTGCAACCAGGACGGGGCCCCAGGTACACCGCTGACAAGTCTCGAAAAGCCCTCCAGACTATAGAGGTCCCTCCATACCCAGCAGAAGGGGGGGACCTACAGCCGCCAACAACCAATCAACAGAACCCTATGACAGTGAAGATGAGGGGGATAATGACCCAAAGGTGCGGGAACCTATCTACCCTTTCACCTTCCCAATATGCCTCACTGCCCCAAAAACAGGGACCCAGGGCACGTTTAAAGCCCTAATAGACTCAGGCTGTAGCAGATGTTTGATTAACTTGCCCACAGTCTGGAAACTAGGAATCAGAGCAAATAAATTGATCCACCCGATTCAGTTTGAACAAGTCGATGAGTCCCTATTGGGGGGAGTCCACACCACCCACTTAACCGAACCAGTGAGCTTGGAGCTAGCAGACCACTGGGAATCAATTTGATTTGTAAAGTGACAGAGGTGATCGCACAAGGGCTCCCTTGGCTAGACAAGTGGGGCCTGACTATTTGGTGGACAGGAAGCAGCCGGAGGCTGAGGATAGCAAAAGACCCCCAATCCCCTCCACACCAGCAAACCGAGGCATTGCCCACACAGGAAGCTCCCCCTAGGGCCCCACCAGAACAACTGGTGGTCACCTCCAAACAGACCCCAGAAGTGGAAGGATCCCTAGGGAATACCAGGACTTACAAGATCTTCACTAAACTAGACCTCAAAGAAGCTTATTACCGAGTCCGAATCAGGGAAGGAGACGAATGGAAAACCACCTTCAACTGCCCCCTAGGAAATTTCCTATTCAAAGTAATGCCTTTTGGGCTGCAGGGGGCCCTGGCGGTGTTTATGCAACTGATAAATGAAGTGCTGCTTGAGCACCTCTACAAGGGAGTCTCGTCTACCTGGACAACATTCTCATCTTTACTGAGACCATAGAGGACCATATACCCCTACTCTGTCAGGTACTTGAAAGTTTTTGGTGGCAAATCTATATGTCAAGCTGTCAAAATGCAAATTTTACCGCTCACAGCTAGACTACCTAGGCTACCGAGTGTCAAACGAGGAGATAGAGATGGACCCAACCAAAGTACAGACCGTCCTAGAGTGGCAGCCCCCTTGCACCTGCAGACAGCTACAAAGCTTCCTGGGATTCGCAAACTTCTACAGTCTATTCATCCCCTCCTTTGTGAAAATTGCCAAACCTATGACAGACCTCCTAAAAGCAGGGAGCTCAGGAGCGAAGCCCTGCCCTGGGCAAGCCCTCCAGTGGGACCTCACTTGCCAAAGGGCAGTTGAAACACTAAAAAAGTTATTTGTAAAAGAACCGGTACTGAAACATCCCAACCCTGAACAACTGTTTGTCATCCAAGCTGATGCCAGCATCGTGGCGGTGGGAGCAGTCTTACTCCAAAGAAATTGTCAGGGGGACCTACAGCCCTGTGCCTATACATCCTGTAAACTCACTGACACGGAGAGATGGTGGACAGTGTGGGAAAAGGAGGCTTTTGAGGTAAGATGGGCACTACTAAACTGGCGCCACCTTTTGGAAGAGGGCGAGAAACCATTTGACATCTGGACTGACCATTTGACATCTGGACTGACCATAAGAATCTGGAGGCCCTTAGGACCCTGTGGAAACTATCGCCCAAACAGGTCTGCTGGCTCAATACTTCAACCAATTCAACTTCATGCTAAAACACATCCTGGGCAGAGGAATTTCCTAGCTGACACCCTCTCCCACATTCCCCAATACTAATGTGAGCGGGAGGAGGTAGTAGATGCTATCATTCCACTTCCCCAAACTGCAGCCCAAGTGACCACTCGCCAACAATGCCACAACCAACAGGACCAACCCGCAAGTGATTTAATTGCAAAATTTCAAGCCGAACTGGAAACAGGCCCCTGGTTCCATGATAACCAGCACATCTTGACAAAAAGGGAGGACCTAGCGTGGAAGGGGGCAAAACTCTAGATCCCTGAGTCCCTACACACCTCAATTCTCTGCAGAAGCCATGATGTCAAATCGGTGGGCCACTTTAGGTTCCTAAAAACTTTACACCTGGTGAGGAGACAATTCTGATGGCCCGGCATGAAGAAAGACGTAGATAGCTATGTAAAAATACTTAAGGCTAAAGCTTCCCAGCAAGAAAGTGGGACCTAAGTTCATGGGACCACTCCCCATAGTAAAGATCATCAACCCAGTCACGGTGCAACTGAGGTTGCCCCGACTACTGGGGAGAATACACCCAGTGTTCCACAGCAGCCTCTTAACACCTGTGGTCGGGTCAACCCTGAGACCACCATCCTGTGAACCCCCAGATCCAGTGGTGATAGGGGGCCAAACCCATTACGAGGTGCAACACATCCGATCCGCACAGCAGGGAAGAGGGGGAGGCAAAACCCCATCCAGAGCCAAGGTTGCGAGAGACCTGAGAGCTGCAGTGAGTGAGCACCCAGACGGAAAGGAGAAAATTCCAAAGGAATACTGGGACCTCAAGGAGGCATTCAGCAAGTGGGGCTTGGATGTGCTCCCACCCCATCACCCCACAGACTGCAGCATAGAAATCCTCCCTGGGGTGAAACTCCCTAAGCCAAAAATCCACTTGATGACCCTGCAAGAGCTGGATGAGTTATGAGCCTTTATTGACAAGAATCTAAAGTGGGGCTTCATCCAACCAGCTAGGCTGTGGGTGGCCTTCCCAATGACTTAAGTGAGGAGTTGAAAGGAGTGCTAAAAAGTGATGATTGGTTTCTGACTCACACAAAGGGACAGAATCCATGCCAGGCCACCATGCAAGGTGGCCTGGCATGGATTGGTGCTAAACTATACATGCCCACCAGTCTAAGGGAGACTGTGTTGCAATAGGCCTATGAAAGCTGCTGGGCACTTTGGCTTTGTGAAGACTGTACACCTGGTCAAATGGCAGTTTTGGTGGCCCTCATTGAAAAAGGACATAGAGACCTACGTGGCCAGTTGTCCTGTGTGTGCTGCTGCTAAGAGGCCCCCAGGGAAGCCTGCTGGACTCCTTCAGAGTGTTCCCAATCCTAGCACCCACGGAAGAAAATATCTATGGATTTTATTGTTGAATTACCTGACAATAGGGGGAATACAGTCATTTGGGTGATTACAGACCTATTTTCCAAGCAGGTGCACTTTGTATCCTGTCCCAAAATACCCTCTGCTAAAATGCTCACTAAACTGTTTATTCAACATGTGTATAGTTTAAATGGTGTTCCTGACCGCATTATTTCAGATAGGGGGATACAATTCACCTCCCACTTCTGGTGGGAATTCCTGAAGTTGTTAGGCTCCACCCAAGGTCTAAACTCTGTCCCCCCACACAAACTAATGGGGCCTGTGAACACACTAACTTGGTTCTGGAACAATACCTTAGATGCTACGTAAACTACCAGCAAGAGAATTGGGCCAACCTGCTGCCATTCACAGAGTTCACTTAGAATAACTCAATCCATAGTAGCACTGGCTTCACCCCATTTAAAATTGCTTCTGGTCAGGATTTCATCCCCATACCAAAACCACCTCAGGAGAAGCCTCAGATCCCCTCCTTGGTGGAGTGCATTGCATATGGCCAGTCACCCGTAAGGCATTGGACGAGGCACATGAGGCCCATAAGAAACAAGCAGACAAGAAAAGGGTGAAACCAAAAGAATTCCAAGTGGGAGACAAGGTTTTCCTATCTACAAAGTACTTACAAACCACCCAAAAATCAAAGAAACTGGGCCCCAAGTATGAACGCCACTTCCCCATAGTCAGAATCATCAATCTGGTCATGGTACAATTAGACCTACCCAAAATCCTTAGGCGGATCCACCCAGTATTTCACATTAGCTTGCTCAAGCCAGAGCAAGTGTCTCCTTTTCAGTCTTCCTG
>JANHFL010003250.1:80144-102353 GCA_032468155.1 Oxyrhabdium leporinum | reverse complement strand
TGCCTCCTTGCAGCAAACAGCAAAAAGCCTGGTCTGCTTCAGCACAGCCTGATTAGCAGAAGCAGCTGATTTTTGCTTGAATCGGACTCCCAACAATCAGCTGTTTCAGGCTGCAGGGATCACCATTGCCATCGCCACCTCTGCGCAACCTGTTCTCAGCCTCCGGGTGCCCCGTTTTCAGGGCAGCAGGGATCAGAACGGACAGAAAATAGGGTGCATGGAGGCTGAAAACGGGGTGCATGGAGGCGGCAATAGGCGATGGAGATACCTGCAGCCTGAAACAGCTGATCGTCGGGAGGCCAAACATTTCCGTTATTTTTATTTATTTTATATTTGTATAACCATCTAACTCATAGAAAGTGACTTTGGGCAGCTTACAGTACTTGATTAAAAAAAACAATATTTACATTATGCCTCTATTGTTTTTTCAAATATTGCTGTGCATTAATTATATTTATGCTTATTTTCCATTTCTATTTTAAATTCCAGGCTGTTATTGAGATATTATTAAAA
The DNA here is from genome assembly GCA_032468155.1 of Oxyrhabdium leporinum. Classification (NCBI taxonomy): domain Eukaryota; kingdom Metazoa; phylum Chordata; class Lepidosauria; order Squamata; family Cyclocoridae; genus Oxyrhabdium; species Oxyrhabdium leporinum. The sequence goes on along the minus strand of JANHFL010003250.1, from coordinate 101,840 downwards.
AGCCCCCCAAAAAAGTATTCCTAAGCCTGATTTTTTTAAAAAAAAGAACAAAATGAATAGCTTTGCTGTTCCTGTTCCATTTGTCCCCACAGCTAATTTTTTTAATTCTGTCACTTTTGCAATATGTCTGCTGTTTCTCAGATGATGTAATGGAAAGGCAAAAAGGGAGAAAAGGAAGGAATGGGGGTTGTGTTATGCTTCATTTTTCCACAAAAAGATTGGCAATGCTAGCTCTGCGTTGGAGAACTCTGATCCATCCATTTCTTGCCTAGTTGTTTTTAAGGTCTTCCACTGCAAATCAACAGCTGGTCTAAATTTCTCCTGAGCTTGGGGCAGGCTTAAGATCTTGAGCTCTTCCTTTCCAGCACGGGGACCCTTCAAAGGTTATGCGCCTACAATTTGGGACTGACCCACATTACGAGGTCTGTTTGTCATTTACATAGATATTACAGGCAGCTGTACCAACCAGTGTGGTAAATGCAGCTGGAATAAATCAACTTTTTTAGCAGCCTAAGTTTCTGGATCATGTATGCTAAGTCAGCTTGCTCAGCATAATTATTTTATGTTTAATATTATTTTGTTTCTTCCTTCAGTCAGCTATTTTTTAAATCAATCTGACTACTCCTGGCAGAGTCCTGGCAGTATTAAGAATTTCTCCAAGGATTCAAAGGTGCCTTAACACAGATATGACTTTGTTTTCCTTGCTCTGGCCTGTTTTTATCCCATTATCTTCCCTATCCCATAGCTTCTACTCACCCTACCAATATCTATTTCTTCCAACTAGAATCGTACTAATAAACAGGAAATAAGAACAAGTTATCAGATCAGATTTGGGACTAAGGACAAACCTGAAAACCAAGCTATCCTGAAAGAAACTCTAGGCTATTGCACTGAATAAGAATGGAAACTGTACTTGTGACATAATACTATCTAATTTCAGTATCTTCTAAATCTGAACATTTGTCAACATTCAATCATCTGCCATATGTGTTTGCAAATTATTCCCAGACCAATTCTTGTTGGTTTTTCCCCCCTTTACTGTCTCCATGAATCATTGTTCAACTTATACCAAATGACTATAAATAGCTTAAGAGAAAGACTAAATAAAAACCTTGGTTTGCCAAAGTGGGGACAGGAAAGTATTATACAGAGAATAATTCTTAATGATTAAGATTTTACAGATTTTGGAACTCGCTCATATTGTTTTACTAGGAAGCAGAAATAACATTTGAAATGGTAAAGTGGAAGACGCATTAGTGTAATAATGTTATGATTATGGGTAACTTGGCAATGCTCTATACTTTTCAGCATTTTATACAATAATCTGACATGTAACCAGAAAGGAAGGAAAGTTCAGTAGCTCCTGGTTGCTTGATGTTGGAAAGGACAGGATTGCTATTTCACTGTTAATATTTATTATATTTCAATTCCATTTGTTTTCTATTGTAGAGTTCATGGCATGAAGCGAAGGTTCCTAATAGATCTTCCAAACCAGCTTAGGTTCAGCGAGATCATAATGCCTTCAGATCATGTTTTTAATGAGTGTCTACAATGATTGACATGTATGAGAAAGGCCAGTGTGAATGAACTGATTAAATTGCTCACAACTCTAATTTATACCAAGGTAAATGAGGCAGCATTAAGACTAGGATGATATATAGCCTGTATTGCAGTTACCATATTGTTCCTTAGACTGGTTTTCTATAGGATTGAACTGCAAAAGCTCATTTTGATACTTTTAATCTCATGAGAGAAATTGTACTTTTTAATGTATCAGCATTAAAAAAGAAATAAATTTATATCAAATACGAGCATTATCAAGATTATTTTGAGGACTCTGCATCAATTTGAGTGCTGAATAATTAGTGCTGGATGCCTCAAAGTTGTTATCACGTCATCTCTATGGAAACAAGCAGAAAGCCCATTTATAGCTGCAACAAGTCCCTTGTATCAATACTCTCTATATTCTACATCTTCTTCAGGTATTAAAATTGTATAAAAATTAAATGTTGGCTTTGGATATCCCCTAGGACCAGTGTTCACTATTATAGTCATAGACCACACTGACCTTATCAACACCTAGTTAAATGGAATCAGTTACTGTTACTGTTGCCTTTACCTTTTTCGGTTATAATTATGAGGAATATTTATATTTGCATAAACCATTTTTGATCGAAGAAAATGTCAGGAAATCCTTGAACAACAGGTATTTTTGTGCCCTCTGTATATTGTGCTCATAATAAGCTTGCCTGGATCATGAATGAACAAAAATCCCTTCATTCCCCCACCAGAAAAATAAAAGAATCTGCCAGCCTTTTCCTCTACCATCAGTTCTTACATTATCTCTGTGTATATTTGATCACATTTGCTTAGGTGTTTGGGGAAAAAAAGCTGAGAGGCAGCTATATAAAAGTCATACTGACGCAAGACTGATTACTAAAAAAACCCAACCAAATATTCCTGCATATATCAGCTTTGTGATAACACAGCAGCAAATCTACATGCAGAATACCTTTTACTAAGCTTTATGAATGCTGGCTTGGTAGCAAATCTATGTACATTTTTTTCTCTTGCATTATTAATGATGCCCAGTGTTCTGAGTGGTAGTAGGAAGATGCTTTATACATTTCAGCATTTTATACAATAATATTACATGTAACTAGAAAGGAAGAAAAGCCGCATGGCAAAAAGTTAAGAGTTGATGTAGAAGATGAAGTTATAGTAGGGACTTGCAATGTCCTTTAGTTTCACATGGAAATTAAGTACAGAAATTTATTAAAGGGAGGGTGCAGTGAAAAATCCCCCCCCCCCCAAATGATAAAACCCACTACTCCCATTGGCTGCAGAAGTATGGTTGTGATTTCCATTAGTACCAGTTATGTTGTGGATTTCAAAGAAAACCCATTTTTTGGCTTTGGTGGAAATGCTTAAAGAAGATATGTTCCATGAGATCTCAAAGAATTACCACAATATTTAAAAAATACATAAAGTATATTTGCGGAAGATCTGTATATAGCTTGATGAAATCTGTGAAGGAGATGAAATTACATAGTGAGAAAAGGCTGTCTTCTTTTTTATTGTTTTATTATATTACTAGCTGATAACCCAGCGTTGCCCGGGTATTTATTTATCCCAATCCTGTATTCCAGGTTGGCTTCAGAAGTCGCGACTCTGCACTCTTTCCACCTCCCTTTCCCTAGGGTGCCTGTTCTTACGCCTGCGCAGTTCAGCCCGGTTTTTGCTCAGGCAGCGCACATGCAGAAGCGTGGTCCTAGCCTTTCAGGCACTCGCTTCGGCCTCATCTCCCTCCTGGCGCACAGTTGGTGCCGCCTGGTTGGTGGTGGTGTCCGGAGCCCGGTGGGAGGGGGGAACACACACACACACACACACACACAACCATAAGGGTGCTAGGGGTGTCTTACCCCCACAGTATTTCTTTCCAGATAGTAAATCATCTGTGTACCAAGTTTGCTTAAAATTGCTCGATGCATTCCAGAGTTGTGCTGGAACATACACACACACACACACACATCCATTTTTATATATATAGATAGAAAACAAATGATAGCCAAATACAATGGTATTTATACAACAGGAACTATAGTATATTAACACTGTAATGACTAAATTAAAGAAAATGCTCACTTAAACTTTTGAGTTCTAGAATAGTAATCATCTTACCTTTGCTAAGAAATTCCAAGCTAAATATTGTCCTGAGGAGATGCTGCTTTTAAGTTTCATAGTATGTAAAGTCAGAAGAAATCCCAGAAGTCCACTGTGGTGGGTAGTAGAAAAATGTGTTAAGTTTTTGTGTTCAAATAAGATCCTTAAAAGACAAGTTTATGTTTTTAGAGATAAGCAACAACAACCCTATTTTTTTATCACGTTTCCATTACATACGGAAAGTATTAAATCAGCTTTCCCAACATGGTATCCTCCAGATGTATTGGATATTATTTCCTCACAATTGAACATGGCAGCATAGTCTCTGGCACCATGTTAGGGAAAGATGCTTTAGATTCCATAAAGAATCCCATCAAGGAAGACAGGATGACGAATTTCCTCCAATTCCTTCTCCCTTTGCAGGACCATTCTAATTCTGGAACAGATTGTGGTAGGAGAAATTAAGCTACAAGGAGAAAGTCCAATTAGCAAAAAAACACTCTTCCTTTTTGCTGGCAGGAGCATCATAGTGGCAGAACTTTGCTTAAAGATGTTTTGTTTAGTTGGGACAAACTCTGGGCCAGGATTCTGTTGATAATACAGAAGTCTGCAAATCTTTAAATCAAAGTTCAAATCTTATTCAGCTATACAGTCACTGGGAGATTTTAGAGAATCACTATTTTTCAGGAAGCAATTCTTGGAATGTTAAAATTATGTCCTCTAAACCAGGGGTTCCCAATCCCCAGTCTGCGGCCCGGGAACAATATGCAGCCTATTGGAACCAGGCCACTCAAGCAGTGGGCAAGTGCATGAAGCTGCCTTTGTGCAAGCAGTGCATACGCATGTGAAACCACCCCCACCCCCGGGCCACCAATCTGCAGAGCTGGAAAGGTTGGGAACTGCTGCTCTAAATCATCTCTCAGTGGAAAAAGGCCAGAATACAAATGTGATGGTATGCTTCTATACTCAAAATAAAGGTAGTCCTTGAATTACAATCACTTGCTCAGTGTAGAATGGGACAACTCACCACAGCCAACTCGCCATGGTCAATTTGCCACAGCCAACTCACTGAGAGACAACTTGCCATGGCCAACTCATCTTGGGACAACTTGCTGTGGGATAATTCAACAACTTAATTTAATTATTTAAGATAATTAAAACATTATTTTAACTTTTGTCCTTCACATTTGACAACCTTTCTTTAATGATTCTATTTGACTATTTCTTCGAAATTGATGTAATTTTTGTCCTGTAGCGAGTTGTTCCATGGTGAGTTGGCCATGATGAGTTGGCCTATGGGGTTGGCCACAGCAAGTTATCATAGACCCTATTCAGTGATCATTCAAAATTACAATGGCACTAAATGAGTGAGATGTCTTCAGAATTGTGGCTGTCAAATTGTCTCAACGGTCACATGATTGTGATCCAGACATTCTGTACCCAATTTGCAATTGTAACAGTGTAGTGAAGCACAGTCATTTCACAATTTCTGATATTCCTTGCCGGCTTTCCTCAAGCAAAGTCAAGGGGAAAGGTGGCAGGAAGTTGGATATTACTTCCACTGCTTTTTGCCTGCCTGCACTCCATCAGACCTCCTTCTGGCATCCCATGCAGTACCTGCTGCCCACCTAAACTCAGAGCCTGCCTGCAGTATCCCTCCCCTTCCCCCACCAGCAGCATTTGTGTACCCATTGGCCTGCTTCTCTATGACTCTGGCTTCTTCCCTCTTAATGACCCACCCAGTCCTAGGGTTATTCCAGCACCAGGTCTGCAGGATTACCATCAGTAAGTGATGCAGTCATGTAACATTGCACTTTACAACCTACTGCTTAGCAACAAAAATTCTGGTCCCAGTTGCATCAGGACTAATAAACCTATTTTTAACTCAAGAGGTAGCTGAAGAATGGCTCAAAAATGTCAGAGCTGGAGATATCAGCTGAGAAATCTTACTAACATTAATAATTGGTTCAATCTAGTAAGAATACCTTTAGAAGCATGCTTCAACAAAACTGAATGAAGGGACAAAATGACTTAAAAATTAACATTTACACTGCACCCTGTGGGAAACATTACTTCTGAATAGACACATGTTGGCATTTTGGACTAATTCACTTGAACGAACTTTTCTTCCATTGGTGTCTTTCATGACACCAGTACTATTACTTGTAAAATTTTATGCAGCCTTTTGCTGCAAATAATCCTATAATTCACATAAGTTTGGCATATTTTAAAAAAAAAATGGTTAAATTTCAGATTAGTATGATGCATCATTGTGGACCAATAATTGAATGCTTTGGACTATACTTGAGCCTAGAACAAAAGAAGCACCTTTAACAGCTCATCAAAAATATAATAATGTTTCCCATGCATATCATAAGGTCTGGCTTGTAGTCTGAAAAGTTACCTGGCAAGACAACTGCTGTGAAAGATGTAAAAATACAGCAGTGGAAATTCCAAAGCACTGAAGAGATCACCTAAGAAATAAAATCATATTTTTAGCTTTTTTAAAAATTGGCACCAGAATTTGGTTGCTCTGTTGAAAACCAGACAGAACTGAGGAACACAACATTGTCAAACTGGAATTGAATGGCATGTTCATGGTTTTAACATGATTTTTATCACTTCAGTAATTTGCCACTGCTCTTAACAACATTTCATTCTCTTTCTTATCAGTCTGAAATCAGGCTGTAAAAAAGGAAGAATGTCATTTAAGGAGTACGTTTCTACTTTAAAAATGTTTGTATTTTCCATGGAAATTCATGAGCAAGACTCCCATTTATAATTATGGTAGTTCAGGGAGTAATTTGTTTTCCCCTGACTATATTCATTCTTTTTTACTCCATATGATGCCATAGGAAATACTTGCAATCATTCAATATTTCCCTCCATCACTTTGAATTGTTGTAAAGAGAAGAAGAAACTGCAAAGATAGGGAGGAAGAAGATACCAATTGGATTGCCATTTTAGGGTTTCATAAAGGAGGGACCTGTTAAGGTACATCTGAGAATACATTGCACAAAAGAGATATTCTTCAACAGTATTGTATGTTAAATGTATTCTCTCTCCTAAAAATCAGAAATTTTTGTGCTCTTTGAAGAACACAGTAGTCCTTGACATATGACCACAATTGAGTCCAGAAATTTCCATTGCAAAGCACGACAGTTGTTAAGCGAGTTTTGTCTCATTTTATGACTTTTCTTGCCACAATTGTTAAGTGAATCACTGAAGTTGTTAAGTTACTCAGTTGTTAAGTGAATCTAGCTTCCCCATTGACTTTGCTTGTCAGAAGGTCGCAAAGGGGATTACATGACCCCGGGACAATGCAACCATCATAAATGCATGCCAAGTGTCCACATTTGAACATGGGGATGCTGCAATGGTCGTAAGTGTGAAAAACAGTCATAAATCACTTTTTTTCAGTGCCATTGTAATTTCAAACAGTCACTGAATAAATGGTTGTAAGTTGACTATAATTATAATCAGATACTGTAAGATTTACAAATTTCCACTATCTTCCCCTAAATAGCAGACCAGGAAATGTATTAGTCATAGGGGGAAATTAGAAGTAAGTGTAAGCGTTTATAGAAAAGACTGATAGACAATAGAAGTCAACTTATTTTGCAACTGCCCATGTTCTTCATCTGGGAGATTCGGGGTAAATAAAGCCTTGCCCACTTTTTTTTTTTTTTTGCTGAAACAAGATTTCCAACTCTGTATCCCTTAAAATGGCCTGTCTTAATATTTGAGGGAATCTGGGACATGCCGATTCAATACATCTGAAGGAAAGGCCATGTCACAATAGCTAGCTTGTTTTTGGATAACAGAATAACAGAGTTGGAAGGAACCTTGGAGATCTTCTAGTCCAACATTGTTGGCTAAGAACCATAGCAATTGTAAATTAAAGACTTGTCTTTTTTTCCATTTAATCATGTTCAATTCTCTGAAACCGCCTGGACAAGTCCATGAAGTTTCCTTTTTCAGAAGTGATTTGCCATTGCCTCCTTGCTAAGGCTGAGAGAAAGTAGCTGGTTCAAGGTTATCCAGCAGGCTGAGATAACCAGCCCAAGGTTACCTTCCTGACTAAGGAGGAACTAGAACTCATGGCTTCCCAGTTTGCACAAAATGTGAATGCTCTATACTCTACAAGTAGTTTATTTCTCAATCTTTGAAGATCAAAATTAAAAAACTAAGTTCTGTTTTATACTACGTTAGAAGTAAAAATACCTTACTGGCAAATCTGAACGCTCTCCGTTGTAGACCATCAACAGAGAGAAAGCTACGCTTTTGGCTTGAAATGGTCTACATTGTTCCCAAAAGCTCTTGGTGATGAAGTAGTGCTCAGCATAAAGGAAAAGACTTGGAACTGCTGTTCTGCAGGCAGGCAGGAGCCATGCTAGGGAGCAACTAGAGCTGACACTACTGTAAAACCCTGAGGAGTGGGGCACAAAAATGCTGTAATCACAGTAGAGAATTCTGATTTATAGGGTGAGCATTAAGTGTAATTTGTCAGTTGAGATGCAATCACGAACAATTTCATTTTTTCAGACTCTCCTTCATATGAAGCTGCGCTGCAGTCCTTGGTCTCAGCATCAAACTGATGGTGCCCTCTAATGTGCACATGTTCACAATATCTGCACAACACTATGCATGTGCAGCTCCCAAGTCATGCAAAGTCAGAGCATCTCTGGATTCGACTTCAGGCTATCTTTGAACTAGCTAATACTTTAAAAGGAATAGAGTCCCAATTGTGTAAAAATGATTGGTGTATGTGGTTGAACACACACTCAAACTAAATTCTTAAGTAGCACGCTTAAAGAAAAAAACATTATATCTGAAAAATGCACACACACATATACCAATTATAATTATTGATATTTTTTACCTGTTGGGTGGGATGCAAAAGCCAACATCACCGCACTAGAAATAAAAGATGTAATTATAAAATTTAATATTCAGTAGATAACCCGTTATTTATTACAATATACTTCTTTAATCTAAGACTCTTCCAGACACCTTTCTCAATTCATCTAAAAATATTCTCAAGATGGCTGTAGACTCTTTTGACTATTTTCTGATCCATCTGGGTATGAGAATTCTATAAATACAGCATGGTTCTATATTTGTGAGTCTAAGATTGCAGATACCCACAGAAAGACAATTGTTACAAATGTAAGCAGCATTCCTGAATGTTGACACAAAAATATCATTTTTCTTGATCCATGTGTTTCTCTAGATTCCATGGAATGCAGCATAATTGCTCTGGGGCATCACATTATATCAATTCAAAATACACTACTTTTTTATAATCAGCTGAAATTTGTATACGAAAATTGCTTCAGTGTTTCCATCAAAATCTAATTTTAAAATAGCACTAAATAAGATGAATGAGCAATATGAATATTATAATTATTAACTTAATGTTCAATTTAATGTTCATACAGTTATGAACAGATGGTAAACATTCCATATTTTTTCTTAATCAAGATATAATGTACCTGAATGCATAGTTTATGTATTGTTGTTCAGAGATACTAAGGAGGAAAAAAAAGAGTCAGTTACTTAAATGTCAGAACTCTTCCAAAATAATATTAATAATTCCTTAAATAATTAGATACACAAACATATACTTATGGTACTTTTATTTGCTCTCAGTTGTGAGATTTCTTGAATCTGATTTAGGCAGATTCTTTAATCTAACAGATACATGTTAGCTTGATTGTATATTGTGTGACATCTAGAGATGTCTTGGAGATGAAAATGTTTCACCAAAGTAGTTAAATACGGTGCACAGCTAACAAGAACTGGCAGAAGTTTAATCAAGCTGATCTTCCCATCATTTCTATGATAAGGTGACAGAAATTGCTAGAGTAGAGTTTTTGGTTCCAGAAAACTACAAATCAGGCTTTCCCACACATTTTTCACACTCTGATCTAAAACAAGCATTTTTTCCTTCATACTAGAAAATGAGATATTTAATTGGTCTGTGGAATTAGAAAAAGATTGACATTGTTTTTAGAGGTTGTCTTCACTCAAAAATATAGCCATCTAAAAATTATGTATTTATATTTCAATTATATTTTCAGGGAGTAAACCAATTATTTATGGAGTCCTGTCATGTCTCTGTACTTTCTGTTGCCACTGACTTTGGCTTGAGAGATGGACAATTGATCTGGATAAGCAGAACGCATCTGTTGAAAATGTCCTCCTATTATAAGGTGTAAAGGGAAGAGCTTGATAGAGGGTGTTCTTTGTGCAGACTCCTCTCTTTTGGAAGAAGGTTCTCCAGAAGCAAAGGTGACTCCCATGTTCATTACCTGAAGGCAAATATAAATTTGGTATTTTTGGAATGTCTTTGGGTGGGGATTGGTTATATGGAGTTAATGAAGTCGGAGTAGTTGTTACTGTTTTCCATCAAATTATATAGCAAATATTTTGTTTTAGACCTGTACGCTGCCCTGAGTCCCTCAGAACCGAGGCAATCAATAAATTTTATACATAAATAAATCCACTACTACCTTTTGTGCTCTAAAGTTTATTTAATTACCATAATGAATGATAAGAATTTTCTACTGAGCAATATTTCCATTCATTACATCTGTTTCTAATAATTCTATTCTTTCAAACCAGGTTTTTCTAGATATCTTTGGACCAAAAGTAATTTCCAGATTTTTCAACTACTACTGCATAGAAATGTTAAGTAAAGGAGTCCCTGCAGATTTTACTCTAATAGTTGTTGCTGACATTTCCGCGGTCATGTGGCCAGCGTGAAATCTCGGAGCGCAGTTATCTTCCTACCAAAGTGGTACCGATTTTTCTACTGGATAGACTGGCTAAGAAAATCTGAGAATTTTAGCTTCAATACATCTCAAGAGTATCAAACTATGGAAAGTTAGCCTAAACTTGTAGAAGACAACTATCAATTTCTTCCTTCTGCTTCCTTATTAAATCTTTATTCGTCTTATATTAATCATGTAATTATAAAGTGCTAAAGAATATAATATTTTTCTCCTTCTCCAGGCCAACTAGCATTATTTTAAATATTCCATATTCAGAAAAAAATATAAATCACCTGAGAGAATTTGGTTTCCACAACTTGTAAAATACTTTGTAGGCCCCTGTGAAAGAAAAAACATGAAGTGCTAATACATTTTCCATTCTCTGGTACAGCTAGTTTCAAAAAGGGAGACACAGAGCTATGGTTAAAGATTTATTCGCCTGTATAAAAATCCAAACCTTCTACAACATCAAAGCTATTTCTGCTCAGATTGCATTTTATATTTATAACAATCATTTTTTCTATCTAGTACAGATTAAATTTCTTTTCCTAATTATGCCTCTGTGTTGTGATCTCCCAATTGATTCTGTTAATTTACTTTTCCATTTTCACCAGTGCTATATAATTCAGTGTAAAGTTGGAGCAAGCATGGATCTTTGGAGAGGATAGGGAGATGGGAGGAGGGGAGAGGGGAGGAGGGGAGAGGAGAGGAGAGGAGAGGAGTTTTCTATTCTACGATTTTATATTCCAGGAGAAAGTAACAAAGACCATGCTTATGTAAGCCACCAAATACCATATGGAGTAATGACAGAAAAGTGAGATTCATAGCAAAGAGGTGCTACACGTAGGCCAGAAAGTTGAATTATTTATCTGCTAATTTATTAAAAACTTACCAACACATAGTAGGTGTATGAGGGCCCAAAAATAGCCATCTATATCGAACTGCAAAATAAAACATCAAAGTGCCCTTGTTTCAAAATGTGACTGTTACAGTAAGGAATACTTTATTAATAAAAGCATCTTACGCATCACTTCACCACAGCAACAATCGTATAGTTTTCCTATCCAATTATATAGAAAAAGGAAAACCAGCAACCTGATCTTTGGCGAAGTCTACCAATAAGCAAGTCTAATATATTCCTAAAAGTCAATTCTAAATAAATTTTCAAGCATTAAGAATAAGGTAGAGGAAAACCCTCTGTCACAGAGAACATATCTTTTTAAGAAAGTGCAAGACTGGTTTTGGCACATTTAAGTTGCAGCAAGATGTAAAATGGAAAGGTGCCGAGGAATACTATATTAAAATGCATCCAATTTCAGGGGGATGAGTTATAAAATACATGCATTATTATGCACAGTGAATCAGAAATGAAGAATTTAAAATGCACAATGAAAATGATGTTCTGCATATGTTTCAAGTCATTGAACTTACTATTGCAATATGGCCACAAACGTATACACTTTTTGTAGACTTGCTTTGTTCCACAGCATATCTGAAATGCAGTGGGCTAACATGCATGCTGACTGGAGAATTCTGGGAGTCGAAGTCCACACGTTTTAAACTTGCCAAAGTTGAGATACTCTGTTCTAGGTAAAATACTCCTTAGTCCAAACCACTTAGTGAAGTTCATTCTGTCATTATTTCAGGCATCTGTTACAAGAGAGTTTGTGCTCTTCATAGCAAGTTCAGATTTCTTTGAAAACAACTAACCTGTGGGTCATTGAAAGGAAGCCCTCCTGCGGCCACCAGAAGAATCAGCACTCTGCAATTAAAGATGAAAAGGCCACTTAGCACCAGAGATTTCAAGAAATTATATGTTTCTATTTCAAACTGTGGTTAAAAATAATATATATTTTTTCTGTTTAACATTTACTCTTCCTTCCAACAAGATCAGAAAGTGCTTATGTCATTCCTGCCAGGTTTTTTTAAAATTTTCATAATAATCCTTTGAAACAGTATCTCGTCCAAAATCCCCAGAGGGCCTCATGGCTGATCAGAGATTTGAGTGCTAGTTTATGTCTCAAAGTTGCCTTTGCAAAAAGCATCCGGACTGTTTTTTTCCCCGAGGAAGAGAATCTCCACAGACATGAATGCTAATGTACTAATTTAATCAGCCTGGCTTCAATCTTATATTTATCATTATATATTATTATTGTTGTTGTTGTTGTTATAACACAAAAGCAAAAGTTAGACTTTGAAGAAACAGGACAGGAAGAGTATTGATGTCTTTAAACACCTTTGAACTTTTAGTGTTGGACAAGACTGCTGAGAATAGCATAGATAGCCAAGGAAACAATTTGACCAAATCAATCTAGAGTTCTCACTTGAGGCACAAATGATCAGGATGAAATAATTGTACCTGGGACGTTATGTTCTAATCAGAGGCGGGCTGCTCTTGCTTTGGCAAAAGCTTCGCTGGTCACGCGTGTGCATTTGTGCACGCCCTCGCTTTGCTCGCTTGTGCCTTTTTGGGGCTCGTGCAAGGCTATGAGGAGGCAGCTGACTATTACAGCAGCTCCAGTGAGTGCAGCAGGGGCGGCGCTGAGCTCACCTGGGCAGCGTAGGCGGCAAAAAGGTGAGTTATTTAGCAGTAGCTTAAGGCGAGGGCGGGTGAGTGGGCCCAGCCAGAGCTCAGAGCAAGAGATTCGCCCGAACCTCTGCGTCCATGCAGCAGCCCACCCCTGGTTCCAATGCTGGGAAAGATGAATAGAAGGAGAAGTAGAAAACGAGCAAGGTGGACAGGCTCAATTACAGTGGTGATACGTGCACAGAGGTGATGACTTCTATTTTTTTCATTTAACATAACACAACCCTAATTTTAAATTGCTTGATAGATTGACCTGTTTTAAAATGGGTTGACTTTTTACTGCCTACCATAGTTCTTGTATTTTATTTTAATCTCACTTCTAATATTTGTTTTAGAATGATTTTATTATGTACTGTATGTTTTGTTGTCTGGAGAAAATTATATTTGAAAGACAGCTGAAAAATTAATTTGAAAAGACAGAAGTAGAGATTTAATATTATTTGTTTATTCCCTAGTACTATTTTGGTCTTTAAACAGAGGGCATTAAGGAAGAATGCCCTGGCTGGATATTTAAATGCTATCTTGACAAAGAAATCTTCTTTCTCACCCAGACTCCCTGTTTGCCCCACCTCCTTATCCTCCTCCTTTTTGAATGAGGTAAGACACATGTCAACATATTATATCCCAGTACACTGATGGCATGGGGGAAAAAACTGTCCTTGTGTCTAGTTCCGTGATGGCGAACCTATGCCACGCATGCCAGAAGTGGCACGCAGAGCTGTCTCTCTGGGCACACCAGCCGTCGCACGTTTGTCTTCTGGGTTCTGGCGGCGCATGCTGGTCTTTGCACGAGCAAGAGTGCCGGAAACCAGAAGAGCAGCTCCCTAGTGCGCATGTGTATGCCGGCCCGCTGGTTTTGTGCATGCATGCGCTTTAGAAATCGGAAGACCAGCTGGCCGGCGTGTATGCGCGCGCTGGGAAGCTAAGCTTCCAGTGCCCATTGCTCCCACGTGCATGTGTCAGGGAGCTGCTCTTCTGGTTTCTAGCGTGCGTGCACACACGCTCCCATTTCAGCACTCAGTGCTGAAAAGGTTAGCCACCACTGATCTAGTTGTTCTGGTATGCAATGTCCTTTAGCATCATCTTGAGGAAAGAAGTTGAAACAGTTTATGAACAGGATGTGTGGGATCTATAGGTATTTTCACAGCCCTCTTTCTGCTTATGCAGTATACTGGTCCTCAGTGGAAGACAGGTTGGTAGCAATTGTTTTTTCTGTATTGTATTATTCAAACTTGTACTCATCACAACCTATCGTACAATATATGATGAACACTCCTAACTCTTTATTAAATAGAGGATCAACTGTTCAGGTACTGTCTCTATGGAATTCCATACATTTCCACGTTAGACAAATATTGGAAACTTACCTGCAGAGTTTTAGGACAGAGTTCTGCTGTTAAGAAAAGAAATACAATAATATCAAAAAACCTCACATTCAAAACATGATTAATGAAAGAAAACTTTACCATACATTCAAATGTCACCTATTTTCTGACGGAATTTCAATTATTGTGATTTTAGTAATATAAGAACAAAACTTATTTTAAGCTCACAATCAGGAACATGTGCTAAGCTGTGAGAGCAACTAGTTCAAAGGTTACAACTTATTCTAAGATTTCAGGCTGTGTTTCCTTAGCATTGTCTCCAATATACTGGACTAGGCATCCAGTTGTCTATAGGTCATATATATCACTTAAACTTTTTAAAATAATCTCTAGAGATCCTATATATCACAATTCCAAATGCTGGTAGCTAACTTTCTATCAACAGCTTCCCAAACAAATAAAAGAGAATGTGTCCCCTCCAAAGATTGCTTAGCAGATGCAAAAGTATTGCATTTAATGTGTTTGCATGCATGAATGTCTGAAATATTTAGCCTAAGAAAATATAGTTAACAAGGGGACTACCGAAACCTGATATACAGAGGTGTAAAGGCTATTTAATTAGTTTTCCATACCTCTTTCTGCACTGAGACTTCCACTCCATAAAATATAACATCTGCAGCATTGTGTAAGGTAAGAAAGATAGGAATTGGCTGCCAGGAAAGAAAATGGGACCAACAAAGTTAGCATTGCAGACCCTATAAATCAAGCTGCCCATCACCTTCTGCCCATCTGATGGCACTAAAAGCAGACATCTGATAGGACCTCTCAGAAGTCTTCCTTCAGTTTCCTTTGTAAAAGTTTGCTGCACACTTGAAGACATCTAAGTTAAAAGTGAGGAATGCAAGGACTTCTTTACACTGCTCTGATTCTCAGAGCTATCACATGGTATCCCTGATGTGAGGAAAAGTTGCAGTGATTATAGGCCTGCCTCCATCTTTGAAACAGATGGAATTGTTGTGACTATGTCAGCAGAGGCATTGATAACTGAGCCACCGAAAAGGAGGGACAGAATTGTATACACAGATTTTCCCTGTTAACTCATTTTCTTATTCTAAAAATGGAATGGAAATATGGAAAGTTTGAAATACTGAATGTCTAGACAAATTAACTTATAAGAAAATCTTTTTAGATAACAGGTCTCTTTGAAGTGTTTTTCAATATTTTGACTCTAGCAAATGTTTTCAATAGACAATTTATTTGATCTTCTGTTCTTCTAAGTTAACTGAAGATATAAAGCATGCTCAGGAATGAGTAAATCTAAGAGATTGCAGTTACAAAAGTTTTGTTTTAATTACCTGGGAACTTGTAAGAACCAGTATTAAAAGAAAACAAATGAACAAGGCACACAGATAACAAGCCTGAAAGAATCAGGAAAAGGAAAAAAAAAAACAGGTCACAGCTCCACTGCTGGGCTTGTTGCCATATTAATTGCTTTGAGAGAAGGAAGATCCATGGCTAAGCATGAGTTTTTTGAACTAGAGCACAATGAAAGGAAACACTAGAATAATGCTATCCTAGGAAATCTGACATCAGAATTTACATTTTTCCTTTTCTACAGCCAAATTAACACATTTACACACACTCACCTTTCACCTCCCTTATGCTATTGGCTCTTCATAGGGCCAAGAGAAATGTTTTTCTGCCAACTATGGCTCCAGATTGCCCAGCTCAGCTAACTTTCACCAGATGTTTATTGTCCTTGATTGTCATTTTTAGTCCTTTTAGTCTTTAGGAAAGGAAATTATGTTGGACCAATCAGTTTCAGTTCCCATCTCTCCAAATCCAACATCTGATCAATTCATTTCAGCCAGATGAGGATCCATCTCATTACAAACCTCAATTCTTAGACAAACAAGCAGGCCAACATATGCCCTTAGGCCCTCTTCTGACAGCGATATTCTGAATAATATCTGTGATATTTCAACTGTAGAAATCTCCTTCGTGATCCTCCTTGGTCTGGATCCTTTTGTTGGGGGGGGGGGGGGATAATGAAGGACTAAAGGAAATAAGAGGAGGGCAGGAATTTGGGCCCAGTCCAATGTTTACTTTCATGTTTTCATAACTTGGTACACAATTCTTGTATAAGTGGTTTGTAATACAGATGTATGTTTTTACTTAAAACCAACCATTGATTTCAAGGCCAGCAAGGTAATAAAGAGGAGTTTGACCAATTAATTGATGGAATTATTTTCACAGTTTTATGTGTATTGGGGTAGCAACCTTTTGGGCACTACTTTATGAATGATATGGGACTGAAGGAATATCTTTCATATTAATCCATGCCACACAGATTCAAAAGCTGCAGTCAAATTGCACAGGTTTTCTGCAGAATTGGAAGTTAGAAAGGGAATTTACTGACTGTGTACTGCTTGTGCAGTAAACTCTATTATGACTTCTAGAACTACCTATTCAATTTTCAATGTTCTACATGTGTCTTTAACTGTGGTAAAATTACTTCAACCTTATATGACATTTGTAGTAAAACATTAATAAAAAGGCATGCCAAATACTATTTGAATATCTTACCAATCTAGATAATGCCCTGGAACCTGAATAAATTATACCCACAAAAAATGCAGAAGCTGGAAGCCATGATAATACTTCAGACCTGTAACAAATAATAATAATCATCATCCTTCATTTATGTTCATGTCATCAGATTCTATTTATGAACAACCTCAGAGGGTATCCTTTTCTTCCTGAATAAAAATAATTTCAACCAAAAAAAACCACAAGAATCTCTTTGATTAGATGAGAATAAAATATGTGAAGTTAAAATAAGTCCAAGTAAGTATGGTATCTGAATACTTTTGTAACACATAGATCTGTGTCTGCATTTTCTGATAACTACCTCATTATAAGTATATATGTGTGTGTATGCATAAAGTGTGAGTGTATTCAAATGGCCTTATTAGTATTGATATCATATTTTGAAAAGTGCCTTAAAATGTATTTTCAAGAACACTGTGTAAGCAGTGTATTTATAAAAATACTTTACATTATCGAAAAAGGGCAAACTGTTTTAATAAAATAAAAACATTTGATTGATATTTAATTGTTGAAAGTCCATATGATTTAAATACAAGGGTTATGCATAAATCCAATTTACCTCATTTAGCTGATTTCTATCTGATTTATAATTTAAATTATTCATTAACATATGCTGGAATCTCTTGTTACTCTACAACCAGATAAGGCTAACCATAAGTTTAAATATTATCATCCCTTTTAAGGGCATTGGTCCAGATAAATTTCCTTAGGGCCAATCTAGCAACAGTAATTACACAGTTGGTAAAATCCAATCAGATGCCTCCTTAAAATAATCAGAGTCATCTGAGCTGGGAGAAAAATAAAGCACCAGGCTTGAGAACAAGACCTCCACAGAGATCACTGACCACAGTGTGAAGTTTTAAGAATCCTTGGCCATATAAGAAGCAATAGAAAAGGGCACAAAAGTTGTTCCCATGATGTAACAACAGAATTCTGTACTGCCAAGACAGTTGGAAAGAATGTCTATAACTACAGGAAATGCTTTAGCATTTTATGGGCCAAACCATACAATGGTGAAAATCAGAGTCTGCTATAATGACTACGTATGGTAGAAGCTCTGGGCTGTATATTTTTAACATGCAAGAAAGAAATATGTAATACTGCACAAACAGAAAGCGTCACTGTATCAGTGACTTGAGGATGACAGATCAAAACTGTAGTTCCATTATTACTTTTTCATAATGAAACTTGCCAAAAGCTATTCAATGAAAAAGTCAGAAGCATCAATAAATAAATTAAATCAGTATACTAACAAAAAGCAATTGCAGGCTTCCTTTGTTAATGAGCTTAAAAGCCAAGTTCATTTAGAAACTATTTAAGGTTGCTATATAGGTAGGTGCCTTCTTTGCCTGTTCATTCAGAGGAACAGAATCGAAAGTTTCAAAGAATACCTAGTTAAGAGCAAACTTTCAATTATTGGATATTTCAATTCATGCTACACTTATAGAAAATAAATTATGAAATATTATAAAATGATCGTTTTAATGTTATTGCAATTAACATAGAAAAATTAGTAAATTGAAAATTAATTTTAAAATTCACAATTCTCCCAATTCACATTGCAGCTCAAAAACAATTATAAAATTGTGGGTTATAAAAGACTAAACAAAATGTATGAAAAGAACTACAAATATACAGTATTCGTTTGTTTTTTAACAACTGCATATATTTAAAGAAACATCCATCCAAATAAAATAATTGCAATTCCAGTGAATCAAATATAACATGAACAGAAATAAGCAACTAAAAGAAATCCGAAGTGGCTCATTCAACCATTCCTCATTCATAGCACCCCTAAAGGCAAAGCATGCTTGGAAAAAAGCAAATGGCAAAAATGGTTGAAGACAGGAAAGAATTCATTGCTTGAGAACTGCCTCAGTCATTATCTGTGACATTTCTATGTTCATTCTTCTTGAATTGTATTATCCAGTTGATAATCAGAGGGATTGTGGGACAAGACTATGAAGGCTGTACTGTATGTTAATTGTCAGACAGAAATATAGAAGATAGAATGCTTTACAGTATAAATCTTATAATTTACCTCACACTGATATTAACATTTTTGATTAAATTAACCATTGTTTACATTTAATGTACTCATATCTGAATTTGAACGGCTGCAGTACATGCCTAGTGGGAAAGTTTCTAAGCTTAAGAATTAAGACGGGACGGATGCCTCCTGCAGCACCCTGCCGGTCAAAATGGCCCACGAGGGAGCCTCACGTGCGCCTCTCATGGCCTGTTTTTCGTCTCCACAGCCTCCTGCAGCACTCTGGCCAGCCAAAAATGGGCCGCAGGGGGCTGCACAAGCCCCCTCCGGTCCATTTTGGTCGGCAGAGGCACCATGGGCTGGTCTTTTCCAGGCCTGCCCCGTGGGCCAGATCTAAGCACCCCATGGGTCTGATCCGACCCATGGGTCTTGAGTTCGACACCCCTGGCCTAAGTCATCTTTGTAATCATTTAACTGGATTACTGTTATATACTCTACAGTACATGGAGCTGCCTTTGAAGACTCTTTAGAATGATGTTAGTAAGCCTGTGCAGAGGAGTCATACAGAGTGCATTACAAAGTATATTAGTTAAAACAGCTGTCTCATGTGGAAGATTCACACAACATTTTCAAGGCTGTCTTCCACAACTATTGAAAGTCTATAACCTTTTTTGGTAGACAGGATTGCTTTAACACTGAGATAGGAAGTGAATTTTGCCAACTATCTCTGTTTTGCACAGTACTAGCAGTAATAGCCTGCAAAGAATTTCACAGTCCTTTTGATAATCTAATGAAAAACTCTTCTTATGTATTATTTGCACGCTTGCTTGTCTTATGGCATAACAGTCAGTATTCTTTGGCTTAAATTACACTGACATCTAGTGGGATAAAACCCATAGCTCCAAATCTAAAAAAATATAGTGAAGAAAATGATGAACAGAATGACTGGGATGTTTTGAAACTTAAGGGAATATCACCATTAAAAGGCATTGTGCAGCTATTCCAAATTGCAGTATTTTTCATGGAATAAAACATGACAAAAACCCAGTGAAAAAACATGAAAAATTGTAAGAGGAAGAAAAAGTTGTCTAGGCCTCTCTTAAACTCTTAAAATGAGATTGTTAATAATATTAAGTCTGGAAACATCCAATGTTGCTGCTTCTTTTTAAAAACAGATTGCATTAGAGTAAGAGAATAGAAGATAAACATCTGCTGCATGAAATTATACCACAATTTAGTGTTTTATTTGCATATAAATAACCACGTACACCACCCATATCTATTGTCAGGTACAACTAAAATAATGCTGACAGGAATCAATATGAATCCCTTAATACCTATAGAATGTTTAAAAATCTGAGTAACTGGCTGAAAATAGTTTCATATTTCTAAGGTAGCCAACGTAAATTTATTTATTTAACATTAAATTTGATTTTCCTTTCCCTAGGGAACTTCATCAAATAATAACCCAAACTAATAAATATTGTGATGAGTTTTTCACTGGAGGGCCTGGAATGTTGCTGACATTCTAGAAATAGGGTTGTTATATTTGCTAGTGTTTTAGGTCTAGATCGCATGCGACCTTCAAAAGCAGATTTTTATGGAATTGAGAAATCTACTCAGTGGTAATGTCAATTTTAGTGGTAGAAAAACACAGTGCATATATCATGCAACATAATTGACCAAAATAGGAACTATGAATTTCATGAATATAGGAGAAAAGTAACAGATAACTGTGTTAAAAGAGTCAGGATGGCAAGGACGACATGATCAAACCTCTTTTGTTTTCGTTTTATTGCACATAAAACATCCCAATAACAAAAGCAAGTTAAAAAAATGTCTTTAAAAAAAATTTCACTTCAGAATTCTTGCAATATTAAGGGAGGTGGAATGGGAGTACAATCAAAGTATTTGGTAAAATAATATCTCTCTCAATGGATACTAATCTAAATATTGTACTTCAGAGACTATCTATTAACATTGGTTTATTTATTTATGCTGCACTTTCACCTATACCTTGAACTGCTGCTGATCTCAACCCAGCCGATTTTCCAGAAAACATGTAAGAGAATTCCACCAACAAGTGTCTGCCACCTGTACAACACATGTAAAAAAATATAAGTTAAAAAAATTATGTGAGATTTATAAGTTATAACAGAGGCTTCTGGATTCTGTATAATATATAGGATGCCAAATGTCAGTTTCTAGCACCACAGGCTTTGTGTTTGTTTGTTTTTTAATTTCAGAGTGTGCTGATATTGCCATTCATGTGGTTTCTGGCTATTTTTATATTATTAGTTTTTTTTCCTCAATTATTTGGGAGCTTAGGAACAAAGTTATCCATCTAATTCAGTAATGTAGGAGCCCTTACGATGTTCGATAGGAGTCTTTTCTAGGCCTGCACTGAGATATTAGTGGTAGAGTGTGGACAAGTTGAATGAAAAGCACATGTTCAATAACGAGAACAAACACTTCAATAACCACTCCTATCAAACAACGTATGTTTGTAAATGACACAGAAGACATTTTTATATTTCTACCACATGTGATGAAAGACTGAGCCCTTTCTTCTGGGAGTATGTAGATTAAATTAAATCAAGTTGATACACTGGGTAAGTACTAACAAGAAATAAGTAGTATGAGCTCCCGGATTTGAAGACCTTTCGCCGGGAGCTGAAGAACCTACTCTTTCGACAAGCCTTTCCTGACTGAGGGGCTTTTAAAGTTTTTAATTAAGCTAAACGG
>JANHFL010003250.1:58922-68926 GCA_032468155.1 Oxyrhabdium leporinum | reverse complement strand
CTCAATCTCAGGCATTGCAGGAAGGAGTTTGGCTGCAATTCTGTTTTGCCTGTACAATTCATATCAGGCTTTCATAGATGGAATGGGAGTCCTGTTGAAACTCACTCTTGGATTTGCTCCCCACTTTGTCTGAGCAAGCCAATTGCAGGTTGCTCAGAGCAGATTTTGACAGTGCCTGCACAAATTGTATTAGCTACCGTATTAGCTATTCCATTTCCTCTTGTTTAAACTGCCCTTGACCTCTTGGGGAGTTGGAACTCTGTTTGAGAAACCCTGAATTATATTAAAGATAATGGACTTCATCATTAGACATTCATCAACATGCTAATGTTGTTTTTCTTCTTGATAGAATGCAGAAGGCAGGCATTCGTTGTCCACAAGTCGTTAACCTAAAAAAGCATGTCTTAGTCATGTCTTTCATTGGTCAGGATCAAGTCCCAGCTCCTAAACTAAAAGAAGTAAAACTCAGCAGTGAAGATATGAAAAATGCCTACTATCAAGTTCTTCATGTAAGATCACTGTTATATGAAAATAGATCCAGTGTTAACAGAAACAAGCTTGTGCTTGCAGAGTGATATTTTCCTCCTTTTCTTCCATTCCAATCTTCTTAACACTGTAAGGCAGGGGTGTCAAACTCGATTTCATTGAGGGCTGCATCAGGGTTGTGTTTGACCTCGGGGGGCCAGCTTGACCTCGGGGCATGGCCAGGGTGGACGTCACTCATCGAGGCTCCATTTTCGGCCACAACGGCTTCCTGCAGCCCTCTGCCAAGCTCCCTTTTCACTGGCAGAGGCACCACGGGCTGGTCCTTTGCTGGTTTCAGGACAGGCCCGTGGGCCAGATCTAAGCACTCTGTGGGCTGGATCCAGCCCCCGGGCCTTGAGTTTGACACCCCTGCCGTAGAGCATTTGATGGGAGAGGCAGAATCCATTGTATCAGTGGTGTCTCTTTGGCTTATTGATGGATATCACGTTACAATGTCTTGTCTCAATTGCAGAAAGTTTTGACTGGGATATGTTACAGTAATGATGAATAATAGGCACAGATGCAGAATTTGAGGTAAAGGAAGTACTCAATGAATTAGGAGAATGAAAAGCATTCAAGTGGGAAGCATTCCATTTTACAACGCTGAAGCAACATTGTCCACTGGAAGACCTGGAAGAGCTACTTAATAAGGTTTCACAGGTTGTGTGCTGTACATGAACAGACAGACAGCAGGTCTTCTAGGAGTGTTGGCAAAAATGGTTTTGCGCAAACCTGCAGACAATCTGGAAATTGTTTCCAAGCAGCTATATACCAGACTTTCCAGAGGATGTAAAAGACCCTTTCCCAGGCCTTAGTACTTTGTGGAGATGTTAAGAGGCCTTGGGAAGGGTCTGCAGCTACCACAAGTAGGCATACTTTGTCAGCAAAGGGACAAGAGGCAAAGGTCAGCAGGGTGGCGGTGGCGGTGGCAAAAGCAGAGGAGTGCAGGGCCTGAGGTGTTGTAAAGGGCCATCAGCTGCCTTGACTGAGCGCACTTCATCAGCATGGGAGAAGAGTCAGCTGGAGGTGGTAGAGGTGCAAATTGGGGTGCAGAATAGCAGGGGTGCTAGAGTGCAAGGCAGCCAAAAAGGAAGTAGTGATGGGGGGGGGGATAGGTGGGGAGAGTTGAAGCACACATTGCAGTCATAAATACAGATGGGCTGCCAAGCATGGAAATTTTGATTATGTGAACCTGAGGGTGCTTCAATAGTCATAATTTCAAGGATTTGGTATCATTGTAAGTAGCATTTGTTTAGCACTGTCGTAACTTTGAATGGTCATTAAATAAGGACTACATGTACCACAGCATTTCTTAGGATGCTCTCAACAGTCCTAGGGTAATCTATGAAATTAAAAATAAGTGATAAAGCTCAGTAGCATTGAATGGAAAATAAAGCAGCCTTTTCCAATATAATGCTTTTCCAATCACAGATTAGAGAAGGTTGATACAGATCATGGAACCACTGAACCTTGAAGGCATGATTATGAGAATCTCTTTAGAATTACAGATGGTCTAGCTAGTAGGAGCTGGCTTTTGGAGAAAATAATGAGTAGGGTACTTTTAAATATATGTCGGAAATGCAGGGTTAATAATTGCAAGATTGACTGAGTCAGTGTCATCTCTTAGCAACCACATAGATTTTTCCAAGATGATATAATTGGGATGAATATTCTGAGCATTATTATTTAGCTATATTTTGTTTTTAAAAAAGTTATCTTCAAAATTCTTTCATACCCGCATTACTCTTTAGAATTACAAGCAGTCCTTGCCTTAGCACCTCAGTGGAGCCCAAAAATTCCATTGCTAAGCAAGACAGTTTTAAGTGAGTTTTGCCCCATTTTAGGATCTTTTTTGGCACACTTGTTAAGTGAATCACTGCAGTTATTAAGTTAGTAACATGACTGTAAAGTGAATTTGGCTTCCCCATTGACTTGGCTTGTCAGAAGGTTGTAAAGGGTGATCCCATGACCCCAGGACACTGTAACCATCATACATACATGTCATTTGCCAAACTTTCAAATTTGATCACATGATCATGGGGTGCTGCAACGGTCATAAGTGTGAAAAAGGTCAAGTCACTTTTTTCAGTGCCATTGTAACTTTGGTCATGAAGCAAAAGGTTGCAAGTCAAGGACTGCCTGTATCTGTTATGTCGTATCATTTATGACATGTACTGTGTTGAACTGTACTATATTATACTATCCTGAATTATAATGTATTATATTTGATTTCTATAGCCACCCATCTCAGCAAGTAACTCTGGGCGTTATAAATCATAGAACATAAAAACAAAATAATTAAAACAATATAAAATAAATATATACAGCACTAAGTAGAACTGTAACCATGTATGTTAATATAGCCAAGAAACAAGACTGTTTCTTGGCTGTAATGAATTAAAGAGAGACAGATTGGGGGGGGGGGGGAATATAAGA
Organism: Oxyrhabdium leporinum; assembly: GCA_032468155.1. NCBI lineage: Eukaryota > Metazoa > Chordata > Lepidosauria > Squamata > Cyclocoridae > Oxyrhabdium > Oxyrhabdium leporinum. Next base: position 65,965 of record JANHFL010003250.1, on the reverse strand, counting down.
GATAGATAGATAAGACTATTGAAATTTTTGTGTTATATTCCAAAAATATTATTTGCTGTTTTCTTCCAGATGATGCAACAGTTATATAAGGAGTGTAATTTAGTGCATGCTGACCTGAGTGAGTACAACATGTTGTGGCATAGAGGACAGGTAAGCTAAATTTAAATGGAAGATAATTTGAAATAGCCCTATCTGTATTTTTCTTAGCATACTCAAGCTGTAATTTTTTTTGCAGGTCTGGTTAATTGATGTCAGTCAATCTGTGAATCCAAGACATCCTCATGGACTTCAATTCCTGTTCAGAGATTGTAGAAATGTTTCACAAGTAAGATTCCTGCCTATCTCAGTCTTCAGTAATCAGACCTGTAGAATTGCATTAGAATAGTTAGTTTATGAAACAAGTTTTCTCAGCAAAAATACTGAGTTGTTATATATGCAAATTTTACCCCTGGTGAAATTGTACATTTATGTGAATCCCTTACTGTATAAACAGACACAATGTCTGGGTACATAAAATTAAGCACAAGATCTTTCTGAAAATTCAAATCCATACTTATTTTGTTGTTCGGTTTACAGATTTCAGCTAAGAAAATAGTGTATATGGCAAGTGCAAAAATTTGGACACCCTTTCATTCTAGTCAGAAGTAAAAGCATCCAAATATTTCCTGTAACCAGCTAAAAATATTTCTATCCTTGCTTTTGGAACTTTTCCCATTCTTCTTGGCACAATTTTTTTTTTGCTTAAAAATATTCTTAGATCGTCTTCCATGCACTGCATGTTTGAAGTATCTGCATAGATTATCAATAGTATTCAAGGCTGGAGACCACGAAGGCCATTCCAAAACTTTTATTTCTTGTTAGTCCTTTATGATTGATTTGGAGATACATTTCAGAACATTGTCCTACTGAAATATCCACTCTCTTTTCAGCTTCAAGCCCTTTCTTACTTGCCATAATTATGTTTTGTAAAATACATGTTTTTTCTCAATGGGGGTCTAAATGTGAAATTGTCAAAGTAGAAGCAACTTGCATGTTCAGCTTAAGAACTCTTATTGCAAATTCATATATTCACAAACAATTACGTACTAGAAAGCTTACATGTTTGGGTTACCTAACAGATCTTTTTTAAAAAACTTTTATTAAAAGTTCTTTCAGAAAAGTGGTGTACCTGATGTACTCAATGAGCGAGAACTCTTCAATGCCGTTTCAGAATTAAACATTGCAGCTGAAAATGAGGTGGATTTTTTAGCTCAGGTAAGAGTATTTTGCTTGCTTGTTTTTAAAAAAGGATGACTTTTTATAAACAAGATTTTACTCTGGTATTGCTAGGAACCTCTGTGCTTGTTTAAGAAGAATTTAAAACATGATTTGGAATAATTTAGGAGAAGCAGTAACAGTTTGGAAAGTAATTTCAGACTCAAAGGATTGTGCTGTTATCTGCCTCAGCAATACCAAGCTCTTCTGAAGAAAATAAGATGACAGATCCAATGTCAATAATTCTTAGGGCTGGGTTTTGGGGTTTTTTGGGGTTTTTTAAAGGAATGGTTGCTTATAACAATAAAATTCACTTTATTGCAATTTAGTACTTGGAGTTTGAGACATTTGAATGATAGGGATGAAAAACATTGTTGTAGTCATTTAGAAAATCAACTGATGTCAGTAGCTTTTTAATTTAGTAACTTGAATCCAAACATATGCTTTATATGTTAAGTTTAGTACTAACCTCTTATTTAGAATATAAAATCTTTCCACCATATCACAAATTGCTTTACAGACATTTCTGCTTCAATAATAATTGCCAGGTAGTGAGGAAGATAGAAGGTTGCTTTTTGAGAAAGCAAAAGGTTTTTCTGGTACAAATTAATTATGTGCTGTTTTTTAAATGCCAACAAAATGTACCTAATCCTTCAGGTGAGAGCATCAGCTGAATTATCAGAGTGCTGAAGCAACAGTTTCCTAAAGTGTAAAATCAAAAAAATTATAAACCTGTCTTCACATTCAATAGATATTGTCTGGTTTTGCAAGAAAAAAGATGGTAATCCATGAGTCTAATAACTGTCACTGAAACAGGAAGTTAATTCAGCAGAATTCAGTTTATGTTAGTGTATTGTATGAACTGTGGTAATGTGATAAAGTATCTTCATTTGTAATTTGATAACAAACACTGAAAACGCAACTTCAACAAAAGAGTTTCAAATCATGTGGGAGTGCTACATAGTTCTTCATCTTTACATATGTCTTCTTTACAGATTGAAACTTTGGAGAAGATTAATGAAGATCATGTAAAAAATCATGGGAAAAAAACTTTATTTACACATGGTGATGGAGACCCACCAACACTTTATAAAGAATAGCACTTTGCATTAATCTGAATTTTTTTTTGTATCTAAAATTTAGAGCAGTGATTAAAAGTCAACTGCCAAAGGCAACGGGGTACAGTATGCTCAGATGCTGTAAATGAAACATTCAGGGAATATACACTGGTGCTTTGATGTATTTTAGAAAAGTCCACAATTAGTCCATTGGAACTTCATTGCATACCTTTGTAACGATGAAAATAATTTCATTTTCTGTTAAATCAGATTTTCAGTAGCAAAGTATGTGTGATATAAGTAAGATTTCAAAACAATGTAATACTTTCAGATTTAAACACCAAAGTATTACACATGTGAAGGTAAGAAAGATAGATGGTCTTTTCCTTGCCTCCATTGTTTCTTGTTCTTAAATATTGGTATGTATTTGAGAAACTGAAAATACGTTTCAGGTTTTAGATATACCTGACATTACATTATTATCAAAAGTTTGTTATTTTTACAAAGATTTAGCATGGAAAAATTCTTAATATTTAACAAATGGAACCTATATTAAACTAAAAACAGTTTAAATTTTTTTCTATAATTTTTATACACAGTATAAAAAAATTGGCCTGCAATTTACTTCAAATTTTAGCTATAATATAGTTCTTCAGAAAGGTGTTATTAACACCTTAGTAACAAATATTTAATCTATTATTACTTAAAATAGTGCTTCAGTAGAAGATAGTTCAATATGTTTAAACAAATCTGAATTATGTGTGAAATGAGTGGAAAATACACAGCTGAGTTGTCTCATAAACTTGAGCTGATTGTAGATTTTCAGTGTTTTCAAAGGATTCAGAGAACATTTTTTTAAAAAAAATCATTTAACATAGTTTCATATGTAATATGGTATGACATAGTTTGTACAACCACTTAAAAATAAACCAGCAGAACCAAGTCTGTTTTATCATATTTCTCAGAATGCTGCCTACTTCATATTTATATAAGAGACTAAGAGAATGAGATTTGAATTCATTTGTCATAAAAATTGTCCCTATGGGCTATATGTATAAGTGATAGAATTCCCAAGGCCTGCATTTGTGTTTTTTAGGGAAACAATTTATTTCTTGCAGTGTAATTACACTTAACTAGATGAGAATTTTAGAAGGCCAGTATAAAGTGAGACAATTCACTGATACAGGTTTCTTTTTTAAATGTGTCCTCCTTTTATGTTGCAACAAGATATAGTTGATGTATAACATTCATATAATGTTATGGGAGTAAAAATAAAAAGACATCAGATCTTGTTTCTGAATTAGCATCTTTCTTGCTTTGTGCCAGTAAACATTTCAGGTGTGTTTCAAAATCAATATTTTGCAATGTCCCAAAGGTGCTTTCTCAAAAGGCAACTGGACTTTCTGGTTTTTCTTTGAAGACGTTTCGTTTCTCATCCAAGAAGCTTCTTCAGGTCTGACTGGATGGTGGGGAATAGAAGGATTTATACTCCTTGCAGACAGCTAGACATTTGCATTCTTTTAGCGAGGCGTTAAAGTCACCTGGAGGTTTATCTGTTACATCAGAGTCACCTGAGTGGTGCAAATGGGTGTGGAGCCTTCTTGGAACTGTTGAAAAGGACTGTGTTGTCGGTTGGAGATTAGGTGATGTTGTATCCCTCCCCCTCTGTTGATAGGGCTGTTCAATTTTGACATAGATGGCCTCTTTAACCCCTCTTTCAAACCAGCTGTCCTCTCTATCCAAAATGTGGACTTTGCTGTCTTCAAAAGAATGCCCTGTCTTTTAAATGCAGATGGAGTCCTAGTCCTAGTTGTAAAGTGGAGTCCTAGTCCTAGTGTTTATTCTCCTATGTTGTGCCATGCAACTCACTAAAAGAATGCAAATGACCAGCTTTCTACAAGGAGCATAAATCCTTCCATTCCCCATTATCCAGTCAGAACTGAAGAAGCTTCTTAGATGAGAAGCGAAACATCTTCAAAGAAAAACAAGAAAGCCCAGTTGCCTCTTAAAAAAGCATCTTTGGGACAAGCATGACCTAGATGACTGAGAATCTCCATAGACAATGTTCTGCAGTATTTTCAGTTTCCCTAAAACTGTTGTTGCTTTCAGCTATTACTAAACAGGAAGGTAGAATAGACAAAGCAGTACACCTGGCATTGCCCACAACAAGGTAAAACATTTGTCAGTGCAAGTACAGGTAGTCCTTCAATTATGACCATTCATCCAGCAACCACTCAAAGTTATGACATTGCTGAAAAACTGGACTTGCAACCAGTTCCCACACTTAGAAGTCACAACATCCCTATATTGAAAATTTGAGCACTTGGCAATCGGCCTTCATTGCAACATACTGCAGTCATATTCTGTCATCCTGCATGAACTGCATCCTCTTCAATTCCACCCCCCACCACTCCAATCTCTGCTTTTTTGGCCATCCTGTACCACACAGTCAAGATGAAGACTGTTTTGCTGCTACCACCCAGCAGACCTGCTTCCCTGTCTATCTTGGCATTCTCTTCCTCTGGCATCGCCTAGCCTGCCCTCCACTGCATTTGCTGGTGTCAGCCAGCCTCAAGCCCCACATCACGAGGGCTCTGTTGGCACTGGAGTCGGGTAACAGTAAGGGGTAGAGTGACTGCCATTGGTGGTATACAGTAGTGTCTTCAACTAAGCCATGCTGTGCAGAGTAGACAAAAGGGCAGAACTGGGGCGGTGGAATGGGTGGAGGGAATTAAAGTGGAGGAAGTTCACATGGCAGGAGAAGCAAGTCAGCATCTTTTGATTTAGTGATCTCTTGAAAGCATCTCTTGTCTTGGAAGAACCAAGGCTTGGGGCTGGGAGGGACCAAGCGGGAAATGGATTGGATCAGGGTGGGAGCAGTCAGGAGACCACTAGTGACCTCAGCCTGTTTCTGATAAAGTCAATGGGGAAGCTGGCAGGAGGTATTAAATTGTGGTCCGGTGAGGTCCTCGCCTAACAACCAAAACTGCCATTGCTGAGCCAGGGCAATTGTGATATTTCACTTAACGACCACTGCCCAGCAATGGAAATTCCAATTCTAAGTAGGGTTTTAATCTGAGTACTACCTGTAATGCTTTGTGAAAACATGAAACATTTCTAAATGTGGAAAATAGTATTTGTTATCCCCTTGAAGGCTCAAGCTTGCAGGTTGAAATTCACTAGATTCACTACTACCAAAGGATCTGTGGAATGAATGTGAAGACGTTATTAAGGATGAATGTGAAAAGAATTGCCAAAATGAAGAAAAAGAAGCAAACTGGATATATAACAAATGGTGGAAGATGGAAACAAACACAGAAACAAGGAACGTCTTCCAAAAGATGTCTGAATTCAGAAACCTTGAATTGATATGTTAAAGGATGCCAATACATAGAAGATGATTCAAGGAAGATTTTGAAAAAGACACGGAATATACTGAAATAATGTACAATAGAGATGTCAATATCTAAGACACCTTAGAAGATACTCCCCACTTAAAAGAATTTCTTGATAGAAGACAAACTTATATCAGTACTCTGGTCATTACTAAGTCAGAAAGTTACAATTGATGGTATTTCCTCAGAAATTTGGCAAGTAATAGAAGATTTTGCAAGGGTTCTAATCATACTATGTCAGCAAATCAAAATTACAGCAGAGTGACCACAGATTAGAAGAGATCAGACATTATTGCTGATGCATGGTGGATAACTGAAAAAGAATCCCCCCCGCCCCTCCCCAAAAGTCAGTACGTGCTTCATTGTTTATAAAAAGGCCTTTGATTGTATCAACCATATCAAGCTGTGGATTGTGTTTAGGAAAACGGGCACCCGAAAACATCCCATTGTTTTCATGCAGACTTCCAAACAGGTCAGAAAGCCACAGTCCAAACTGCATAAGATGTCAAAGGAAAAAAAACCTATCCACTAGTGACTTAACTGTAATCATAAGGACACTTTGAATGCATTCTGCATGATATATATGTGTATAATATTCATGAACTGGATTGTGGATTGTTTGTAGAACCAAACTATGCAAATTTATCTGCTGTCTCACAAAAACTTTTCAAACGCAAGATTTTATCATTAATTGATAGGCAAAAAGGAGCAAAAACCCAGAACACCATACCATGAGTAATCATAAAAACAAATGGATCATCAAACAACGATTAAGTAGAACTTCTCACTTAGGGCACAAATGACCAGGCTCAAATTACCCTATTGTGGACACGTTATGCAAAGACCCAACTCTCGGGAGTAAGCTAATGCTGGGGAAAGTAAGATAAAAGAGGACGACCAGCAGCCAGGTGGATGCACTCACAGCCGTAGCAGCAATGCCTACACCGTGGGAAGAGCTGAGGAACACCTCATCAGGAGAAAATATCCGACCTGATGGCACCTAATTAATCACCGGTCAATCAAAGTGCAGAGGAACACACTGTGCGCACAGGCACCTGCTTTCCATCTTTTCAAATGTAATTGTTACATCAGCAATATTTAATATTTTATACTCGTTTTTAATTATGTCGTAAGCCGCCCAGCTCGCTCGATAATGAGATGGGCCGAACATAAATTTAATGACTAAATGAATAAATATTCGGTGACATGTTAATTCTACATCTCCCGCTAACATACCGGGAAAGAGATCAGACTCGGATCAGGCTTTAGAACGGTGAGACTTGAAATGCCAATCTCCACGGCTCCTCCCTCGTACTGCGCCTTTAAGGGACCGGTA
>JANHFL010003250.1:22764-50951 GCA_032468155.1 Oxyrhabdium leporinum | reverse complement strand
ACTGCTAATTGTGAATAATTACATGATATTCTGAAGGCGTTTTTTTTCCCCAGAATGGGCTAAATCTTGGTGGAGCTAAGCATTTTAAAAACCTGCTGATCTCAACAAGAGGGGGTTTTAAAATGTATTTCATTATTCTGTTGAAATTAGTTAAATGTAAAAAGTGCTTAACTTTGATGGGTTGTTTCTGTATAAATAGATGCTCACACCCCCATGTTTGCAATACCACAAATACATACAGTATACAGTTTTAAGATTCTAAATAATAGTAGAAACTATTTTTTTTGAGAAACATTAGGAAACTTGAAAGAAGACCATGGTTTCCTGGAATCCCTAGGAAAAGGACTTAACAACAATTACACTGGTAATAACACTGACAGATATTCATAGTATAGAAATGTCCCATTACTTAGTTCTAGATATCTGAATAAAATGGAGGCTACAGTCTTACGTACATTTAAAATAGGGCATGAGTCTCATTGTAGAGCTAAAACTCTACTTTGATGTTTTTAGTTATATTATGAAAGGAATGATTTGTACACTCCAGAAAATAATTGCATTTTAAGTTCTATTCCAAAGTTATAACCTGATTTTTAAAAAAAACACATTGTGAGTCTTCCACCTGGTTCATGTTTTGGTACTTTTTATAGCTTGTACAGTATTATTTAAATTTGTTTTTAGCAATGCAATGTTCTCCTGTGAAACTGAATGTTTATGTTGACATCTGTGAATTTTCTTTCGTTTGGCTAGGGAGTAAAATAGCTCAAATGCTATAGTTAAACAATGTATGATTGACTTGTAAATAAAAGTGCTTTTCTGATTTTATAAGCATTGCTAGTAACTCTTGATTTTCCTTGTTATCACCAGTAAGTTACAACCCAATAGAGCATCCATTCTCTAGAAAAAAGGAGATTATGGGCAATGGCATAGATGTGGCCATGGTATCTTCAGGGAGAACAAAAGAAGTCAAATGATGAAATGTGTGATGATATCATCATGCAAATGTGACTTGCACCACATGTTTAAACATGAGTACATAAGGATAACATTTGCATAAGGATGTTACCATGTGTGTTTTATCATTAGGGCATTTTTGTGGTCTGCTGTAGGTGATGCTGAATGCAATTCATGCAGTATCTACTGTATTGTCTTACAGCCTAACAATTCAGTGATCATATCAGTGTCACTGCCATTAAACCCAAGGAGAGACTATGAACAATAGCAGTGTGGAGTTAAACTACTGAATACAAGGGGGATTCACACTCAACAAAGGATCAGGAAATCTTCTTTTCAAGGAACAAAGTCACCTTAGCCAGTATTGGCACATTATTAACTATTAGGAAATCCAGTTAAATCTCAGTTTAATGTTACCATTTGTAAAGAAGGAAGATCCATTTGGATTTTTTCTCTCAGGTATCAAGATGTTATGTTAGTCAACCCTAGTAAACATTCTGTTGCAAAAAGAATACAAACCTTTCTCATGACAGGCTGATCTGTTGCAATGTCACATTTTGAGACTGATTGATACTAGTCCAAATATAAAAGACAGATTAAAAAAACTGTGTCATACTCCGAAAAATATGGTATATTTAGTTATATAGTTGATTAGAGTGTTATCCCATCTTTATTACTTCATAAGTAACTCATGGCAGCTAACATACCTGTCCACGTTCCATCTAAGTTCCAATAAATCACTCAGCACTCAGATAAGAATTAATCCAAGTAAGAGTTTATTAAAGAGACCACATTGGCACATCTGGGAAAAACCTGAATCTGAAGGCCCAGGTTTTTCCACACCCAAAAGAGAAATTCAAAACCGCCTTATTTTGACCATGATCAATCACATTCCCCAATCCAAAGTTATACCCAGCATTCCTTCTTCCATCTTGGCACTCCTCTTTCAGGTGCTGCACAGAATGGCCTTGACATTCCTAGAAAGAATATTGTTTTGACTACAATCCCTCTAACTGCCATAAGAAAGTACTCCCTCTCTATTTCTCATGTGTAATTATGTGGCAGCCTGCAGAGGCCTCAGTTTCTTGGCTTCCAAGGCTGACACACTACAGTAGAGAGAAGCAGCTGGAGTCAACCCTAGCTTTGCTGTCCTTTGCAGCTAGGAATCTCAAATACATCCAAGAATGAATGTTTCTCTTGTAGCCAGCCCAGAGGTGAGATCGGCCCCCTGCAAATTCTTGTCTTTCAACGAGCGCTCACTGAAGCGGCACATGAGAGTTTGCAGGGGGGGCGATCTCGCCTCCAGGCTGGCTACAAGAGAAACATTCATTCTCGGATGTATTTGAGATTCCTAGCTGAGGACTTCCGGTTGCACTTCCTGCACCATTGGTAGCAAGGACCACGAGCACTGTGGCCCTGCCCTGAGCTTTCCCTGTCGGAGGGCTCCAAAAGGAGCCATAGCCACCTTGTAGGCGGTGAAGCAAAGGGGAGTGCCTTGCAGGTCGAGGAGTGCCGCATCTAATCTCCCTGACTTGGGAAATTCCCCTCATCTGAAGACGAGGAATAGCGGCAGCCAAAATGGCTGCTATGAAGCTGGAGGCAATCAGAATACTTAAGACTGTGCTGGAGCAAAGTAGGTGAATGGTGTTTGGAACTGGGTGAGAATGAACTTTTTATTTCATTTGAAACCCCAAAAGAATCTGTAAATGAGCCACAACTACTTAATTAACTGCGACTTTGGCACACTGGGAAAAATAAATAAATTTGAAGAAACAAATAAAGGCATAAAAGACAGAAAATTTGTTAAAGTAAGGAAAGCTGGACTTTTAAGCAGAATAAGTGCTGTGTTGGGTAGTAACTTTGAAAAGTCAGGACTATTTATTCAAAGCTGATATTATTTTTAAAGTGTGAATGATCAGAACAATTGGAAAAGACTAATACTGGAATTTAATTAAAGAGTGCCACCTGCTGACAAAAGGAAGAATAACACATTGCTAAAATCTTACTTGCTAAATGTGATAATATGGAAGGGAATATTACTGAAAAGACCCCTGAGGAATATAATGCAAGATTGGATTGATAAAGAGATTTAAAGAGATGCTTGAAGATACAAGAAGCTCTCCAGAGGAGCAACAAACTAAACTTGGGATATAAAGAAAATACTTGGAGGATTATATAAAAGAGGGACCCAATAAAACTTAACAAGATGTCTCATCAAAAAGAATGGAGTGGAATTTGGGAAGAGACAGCATCAGCAATTCCAGATATAAAAGAGGCGTGGACAAGACATTGTCAGGAAATCTTGAAATGTCTGGAGACTATAGATGAAGATTTGGGAAATACAATATAAGAGACACTGACCTTTTAAGACACCCAGGAAGAGGAGGAGTTAACTGAAAAACGAGATGAAAAAACAAGACAGACAAAACAAATGGAACAAGAGGGGGGAAAGGAGATAAAAATTCAAATAAGTGGGATTGACGATAAAAGCCAAAGGCAGAGTACTTTTAGGAAACTAAAAAAGAAATCAGGGAAACAAAAAGATTCTTATAGGAGAGTGAGAGGGGCAAGAGCAGATAGCTGGCAAGCTAGACAATGGAAAAAGATAGAGAAGAGAGAAAAGCTTAAAATGGGAAACCAAGATGTGGAAGCAAATAGAAATAAAGATCCAGGAAAGGAATATGGGAGGTAAGCTAAGAAATGAATAATTACAACTTTAAGGCGGTTAAGAAATGGTGGTTAGAAAAGAGAATAGGTTTAAGGTAGCAGAGACACAATTAAAAAAAAAAGAGAAATAGAGAGATGGGATTAGAAGGGGAATAGATAACGATGTAGAAAAACTAAAATTTGAATGATGGTATAATCGAATTATAAATTTAATATGAAGAAATGCATATTTGTTAAATGTAATAGAGAGGATTGACAATAGCTTATTGGTATTAAAAATATGTGTTGAATATGGCGACTGATATAAAAATAACTTTACAACTTGATAATACTAGCTAAATGTAATAAAGATGATTAATAATAGCCAATTTGTATGGAAATGTATGACATCTGGTGATTGAAATAAAAATAATTTTATAGTCGAATAAGTAACGAAGGAAGATTTTGATATCATAAATGTAATAGAGAAGATTAATAATGTTTTACTTATACTAAAGATTTAAGATAGAGTGATTGGCATAAAAATGACATATAGAAGTATTATATAATTTGACTTTTGGTGGAACTAAATAATGGATGATAACTTGTTATAAAGATATGTACTAGTGTTAGGATTATATAATTCGATTAAATGATATAAATATTATGAATAACAATTTATGTGTATTAAAGGTATGATACCCAGATACCACACTGTTCACACAATGATATAGCTGTATAAAGATTTAAAAATAAAAAACTTTACAAAAAAAAAAGTCGAGTCTGGCTATTTTCACTTTTTGGCAATGTTGCTGTAGAAAAACTCAAGTATTCTGAGTATCCCTTTGGGTTCAGTTAGTCTTCTTTTTCCCAGGTACGGCTAGAAACTGGGGGAAAATATTACAATGCCCATATACAGGATGTGGGACAGGATAATATGGTGACCGTCTTCATTGAAGAGCTGGCAGAGAAGTATGTATCTTTCCTTTTAATCATATAATTGTATTCATTGGGAGAGCTATCGATATCAGAATTTTAACTGTGCTACTTCTAAATCATGTTGACAGTGTTATAACTAATACCATACAAAATCTGACATCTCACTTTCCATATCATATTCTCAGATAAGCTGGGTTTAATTCTTTTACAATATGGGGGATTCAGTTCAACAGTTTCTAACATGAAAAGGTTTTAATTTTATTTCCCAGGGAAAAGTGTGTTGAAAATGAAAGCTTTAATTTTTGTCCTGGCGTAACCTTGATACTCAAAAATTTAAGACATAGTCTCTGTCAGCATTCCAACTAACCAACTCCAACTCAATAAACTCCAAGACAGACGGTTCCTCAAAGTTCCATTTTATCAGAGTTGTCATATTGGCACATCTGGGAAAACCCAAATCTGAAAGTTCTGGGTTTTCCCATCCCAAAAGAGAATTCAAAGATCCATCCCCTGCACCCACCAGTCCATCACATGGTCTAATCAAGCCTTCGTTCCATGTAGAGACATCCCCAAGGTACAGGGTAACATGTCCTTGACTCGTTGAGAAACAATGTTGTTATGTCTACTCATCTACTCCATCTACTCTGAAATCCCCCCTCCCAAATTCCCAGGCACTAAATGTGGCAGCTTGGAAGTTTCCCTGTAAAATATGGTTTCCAAAGCTGACAGTCTTATGGAACCTTTAAAACAATTGTATTTGGGGTTTTTTATTTTTTTTGGGTGGATCAAATGTCTTGCGATTCATGAAGCTTTTGTGATAATAAATATTAATCTTTAATATATTTCCTGATTCTTCATTTTCGTTTGATTTCTCTGGAAACTCAACAAATTATAGTATTACAAAAGAACAGAGTATGAAACCTATTAAGAGAATAATACCTGTAACTAACTAATATAATTAGGGAAAATGGACAGTTCTCTGACAATTTGATGAAAATGGGCTTATTTTTACTATCAGCTTGTATATAATAAAGACAGTTCTGGTATTTCTTCAAGCTATTTTACTTAAGTTAGTATATAGCCTAATGAAGGCTTGGAGGTGACATGATAGCTGTCCTCCAATTTTTGAAAGGCTGAAACAGGAGATTTATTCTCCATAGTACCTGAGGGCAGGAGAAGAAGCAATGGGTCAGAGCAAGATCCAACCTGGAACTAAGAGGAATTTCCTGACAGAACAATTAACCAGTGGAACGGCTTGCCTCCAGAAGTTGTGGGTGCTTCATCAATGGGGGCTTTTAAGAAGAGACTGGACAGCCATTTGTCTGGAATGGTATAGGGTCTCCCGCCTTGGGCAGGGAGTTGGACTAGAAGACCTTCAAGGTCTCTCCCAGCCCTATGATTCTATACTTTGCCCAAGTAACTAAATAAGGTTACAACTAATTTAAATTCTAATTGTGATATAAGTAAATTTACATTAGCGCTTGGCATCATTGTGCAAAATCAATCATCTTTGTGTGGGACTCTTAAAGATAAGTAGCCATGGAAAGAACAGTAAGTTTTAACCTTAGATCTCATAGGTCTTACATCATTATGATTCTAAGTTTTGTTTTATGATTGTATTAATTCTGGTTGGGATGATTTGTAGGCATGTTGTTCCATTGGTAAATTTGAAGCCTGTGACTCAAGTCACTCCACTTCCTGCCTGGAATGTGATGTCCAACAGAAAAGGAGGAAGTTATCAGAAGATACCAGGTGGGTACACTCATAAGTAAAGACAGTAATGGGATGGCTGGGTAAACTAGTAATGAAGCTTGCAACCTGCAATTTCTCCAATAATAGTATACATTTCTGTCTGGGAATGAATTTGTCATCCATTTTCTCTTTCTTCTTCATCCAGCTCATTTCTCTTTGACAATGTTTCTCAACCTTGCCAACTTTTAAGATGGGTGGATTTCAGTTGAATTAAATCTGTCCATCTTAAAGTTCCTAAGGTTAAGAAACACTGCCCTATTAATTGTGCATTGTGACAAGGAATTTCATATTCATGTTGGGGCTAATTTGGGCTATTTTCTTCCCAAAATGTGATTTTAGCTGCCATTTCTTCTTGTACATAGTGTTTTATAAATGCTTTTACTACATATGGGCATAGTATCTGTGTAGTAAAAGTCTAAAAAAATCCCTTCAGGTTAGCACTCAAGAACAGATTGGGTAAGAGTTCACCAAAATGTGAATCCTAAACAAATCTTATTCCTCAGGGTTTTTGTGTGTTTTTCCCCCAAATTTTTTATTTGTTTTATCTATATAACATATAAAAATTCAATTTCAGTTAAACTGTGTTGTTTGGGTACAATTATTTTTAGGAAATCATAATGTTTACAATAATATTCATCACATTGATATTCAGTAATATTTTACTTACCTACTTTAACAAATCTCCTTTATAACATTAGTCCTTTTTGTATCCCCATGTTTTTAACTTCTGTTCTTATTATCTAACCATTGGTAAAATAAATCCCATATCAAGAAATACTCAGTTCCTTCTTTTTCCTTGATTGTAAGCATTAATCTGTCCATTTCTGCACATTCTAATATTATTTTAATTACATTATCATCTGCCAGGATCTCTTTGCTTTTCCATTGTTGTGCAAATACAATTCTGGGTGCAATTAGTACATGTAAAATCACACACACACACATATATATTCAATTTTTTTTGCCTTTGGGCACATATGAACCAGGTGTCTGGTTACACTTCCAACATTTAGCGGACATGTCTTTAAACCTCTTTGCCAATCTAGTTGGTGAAAAATGCCATCTATAAAACATTTTACACAATTTTTCTTTATATATGCAGTTGACATAGTTAATTTAACATTTCTATCCCACAATTTCTGCCATTTATCCAGTTCCATTGTATATACAAAGTTTTTAGCACAAACTATCATTGTCTCTTTTGCTCGCTTTCCAGCTTGATGCTTAATAAATAGTTATATATTTCTTTATTAACTTTTCATCAATCCCAGTCAATATCTGGTCTAATTCTGTTAATTCTTTATTAAAACCATACATTTTAGCATCTTTCTCATATTGAGATTATATTTGCACTTGTGGCCACCATGCTATATCCATCCCTTGACTACTCAATTCTTGCTTAGTTTTAATTCCCCCTTTTCATTCAAAATATCTTTATATCTTACATTTTTTCCCATATTGATAACATTAGGATGTATCAGTGCTTCCATTGTGGAAAGCCAGACTGGTATTTTCAAATAGTGTCCTTCTTTAATTTTTACCCATGCTGATAGTAGTGCATATCTAATATAATGTCTTTGAAAATAGCTATGTATCTTATTTTTCCTATACCATAAGAAAGCATCCCAACCCAATTGAAAGTTATATCCCTCTAAAGTTAATAGTCTTTTATGCCCCAAATTAATCCATTCTTTCACCCATGTAAGTACTGAAGCCTGATAATACAATTCCCAATCTGGCAACCCAAAGCCCCCTCTTTTTTTGGAATCTTGCAACATTTTCAGGCTTATTCTTGCTTTTTTCCTTAGCCAAATGTATCTTAGTATTGTTTTATTTAATTCTTCAAAATATTTTTCTCCCAGCTTTATTGGAATTGTTTGAAATAAATATAATAGTCTTGGTAAAGTATTCATTTTTATAGTAGCTATTGTTTCTATAAATGACAATTGCAAGTTTTTCCATTTCTCCAAATCTAATTTAATTTGTTGCGTCAGTTTCATATAATTATCCTCTTTAATCATTGCACATTTTACTGTTAGTTGTATCCCTAAGTACTTTACTTTCTTAACTATCTGTATATCAATTTTTCCATTACCTCTCTTTTCTTTGTATCTCTAAGATATACAGATATATATCAAAAGTTTCTAGTGGAACTTCTAACATAAAAACCAAATTGTCCACAAACGCCTGTAACTTATATTTCTCTTTTTTAATTTCAATACCCTTAATTTTTTTGTCTTGTCTAATATTTCTAGTTAGCACTTCCAAGGTCAGCATAAATAGTAAAGGGCACAGTGGACATCCCTGTCTTGTGCCTTTTTTATATCAAAATTCTCTGTCATGTCCCCATTTACCATCACTGGCTGAATGTTTGTGAAATATTGCTTTGATTATATTAATAAATCTCTCCCCAAAATCCATGAATTTTAATTGTAATAACATAAATTGCCAATTAATGTTATCAAACGTTTTCTGTGCATCAAAAAAGATCAACACCGTTAGTTTTCCAGGATGTGTTTCATAATATTCCAATGTGTTTAAAATCATTCTCATATTGCTTTTAATCTGCCTCTTTGGCAGAAATCCATTCTGATCTACATGTATAAATTTATTCAAAACCCTTTTTAATCTCTCTACTATTATTGGAGCATATATTTTATAGTCCACATTCAATAAGGATATTGGCCTATAATTCTTGATCTGCATTAAATCTGAATCGTCTTTCGGTATAAGAGTAATATTTGCTTCCATCCATGAACTTGGTACTTTCGCTTCTAGCAGAACTTCATTATAAACTTCCAACATAACTGATCCTAATGTATCTTGTAAATGTTTATAAAATTCTGCCGGTAACCCATCTGGCCCTGGCATTTTATTATTCTTTTGTCTCTTAATCGCTTCTGTCAATTCAATCACAGTTATTCGTTCATTCAACATAGCCTTAACTGTTCCAGGTACTTTAGGAAGTACAGATTGTTCCAAATATTGTTTTATTCTATTTTCTGGGGAGGGGGGTTGTTTCCATAATACTCTTGAATTATATGATTTTTTTTTACATTGTATTTTGCTGGGGCATGTTATAGAATGGTAAGAAATATAATGAAGTATGAAAGAGTTACATAGAATTAAATGAAGTACTTTTCATATAGGGTGGAGCTATGTCAAAACTGTCAAAGTTCGAAATTGAGTTACCTACAGCACCAAAATCCTCCAAGCTCAGCCTTTCTGAAAGAGATATTGCTTTGACTACAATGTAAGTATATTATTGTGGTTCTTTCCCACCTAAGATGCTGCATTTTCCTTTTTCTGAGCAATAGATTGTCTTCTTACTGAAGACATAAACAACATTTTCTTGATCAGTAGAATGGACTCCATTTGAAGTCACTTTTGAGTCAATTAACTTGAGTATAGTACAGAAGAAATGGGCAAATAAGGAAACAAAACTAAAATTTCCAGTCGAGCACCTTATTACACGTGGCATTTTTTAAAAACTGCTTCGAAAAATCATAGAAATTATTTGTAAGAATAGCTTGTAAGTTAACAAAATGATCTCCATATCACTTTGAGAAGATGAAATAAATCCAGCTGTAACTTATTCAGAAAAAATAAAATGCTTTTTAATTTTCTTATGAATTATTTCACAGGCAAGAGAGCCATTTTGATCTCACAGTGAAGGTATCTGGTTAGAAGTAGGGAATCCTGCATTTTAGTCTTGCCTTAACAGTGGAAGCTGGGTTTCATTTTGGGCCAGTCATTCTCTTTCAACTCTAAGAAAAAGGCAAGGGCAAGCATCAAGGGAGACACATGCAATCTACATTGGCTAGAGAAAGGAAGATGTGGGGAAAGTGAGGAACGAGCCAACTGTTTTTTCTGAGGGAGGACTTGGGGTGGCTCTCTGTAACTACGTGAGGAAAAGACATCTCTCTCTCTCCCCCTCCCCCATGGTTTATTGGTGATGTCCGAGCATCTGAATTTATCAGGTGGCACAATACATTCACAAGAAATGCCTGTAGTTTCTTACACTATTTATTACTCTGTTGCATTCTGCCAAAATAGCTTGTCCTGAAAAAAACCCAGCATGATGAGATTATATAAATGTTATCTGCTTAGAAGTTAAACATGTATTATGTTTCTTTAGATATGGGCAACTTTATGTTCTTTACTTGAGACACCACTCAAGGACTTCAAACAGTACTGGAGCTGAGGTAGTTCTTTATCATTTGCCAAGGTAAATTTGTTGATTCTTATCCTTTTCAGCTTTCATAACAACTATTAAAAAGTGACTACTAAGCTTGGTGATTCACATTCTTTTTCTTTCCCAATTAATGCTACCACAGGGAAGGCTCCTGTAAGAAATTGCATATATTGAAGTTATATAGGACTGGGAAGTTTGCGCTGAACGTTGTGGATAATTTAGTGGTAGTTCATCATCAGGACACTGAGGTACTATTTTTTCTCCGCATTATATTTTGGGTAGTCCAAGACCGCTAATTTAGATTCTTTTTCTTATTTTAGCTTAAAATACATTTGGAAAATACCAGGGTAGGAAAAGTTATTTAATAAATATATAATTGAAGTCATACAAAATTTAAGACTGGTGAATAAGGTTTGATTGATTGATTTGATTGATTATTAGCTTAGCATTTTCAATTGCCTGTATATAATTAGCGTAGTTTGGGTCTAGGGTTGTGAGCGAGGGCAATCATTTTCTTAAAAACATACACTGCGTGTATATTATATATATGTGTGTGTGTGTGTGTCGCTATCTATAGTAAAATATTACTATCTATAGTAAACAAACCGCTCCAGACAACTTGTGATACGGGAAATTACTGATTTATTATGGTTGAAGACTCATATTAATATGATAATTGTGTAGGGCTGGTTTTGTTTTTATCTTGGAAAGTGAAAAAGTGGCATCCAAACAAACCCTGACAAGACTGAGTAGCTGTTTGATTTAGGGTTCACTGGATCCAGGTTTTTTTTTTAATCTTGGTTTCATTAACCTAAACAGAAATGGTTTGCAATTTGGAGACCCTCCTGGAGTCACGACTTCTGCTCAAGGAGTAGGTTGCAGCCATGGCCAGGAGGTCTTTTGCACAACTTCATTTTGTGCATCAATTGCACCCCTCCCTGAACCATGAAGCATGAGCAGTTACATGCACATCTCAGTGCACCCATGTTACACTTCTTGGAACTGCACTGGCTGCTCCATTGTTCTTCCATATGAAATTCAGGGTGCTGATTGTTATCTATAAAGCCCTACATGAAATGGAGCTGGATTATTTATGGGATTTTATCTCCCTGTTGTTTTCAATTGTCCCACTATATCCAACAAGAGGAGCATGTTCTGGGTCCCTTCAATTCAATTGTCATTATATGGGACTTCAGAGGTATGCCTTTTCTGGCTAAGTGTCTGCCCTCTAGAATACCATACTTCTGTATATCAGATTGCCCCAAACTCTGCTACCTTTTGTAAAGCATTAAATACCGGGATGTGCTCTAGGGCCTGAAGATTGTGAGATTATAGTCTGTTGAAAGGTTTCTTTCTGCTATCTTATTAGGTTCATCCTTGGTTGAAGATTGTTGGTATTTTCCCCAGTAGTGTTATTTTTTATAGTTTTAATATGTTGTTAATTGCCCAGAGTTGCATTAACAAGATAGGCAAGCACGTAACTTGATTAAATAAATAATGTTGGAATGAGATACTATCTTGGACTTTTAAGGTACAGAGTTAATATTCAGGTGATCATAGAGAAGGACTGCATTGTAATAAATAAAATAACATCACTGGTTGAAACTCAAATTTGGTTTGCTTAAACAAATACGGCTGGCAGAAAGTTTTTCCCTTCATATTTGCCATAGCTTTTCTATGGGTTAACGATCTGAGAAATGTGCAGGAACAGAAGGAACATAAAAGAAGGGTGTTCTCCACAAAATATATTTTTATTCAACTGAAATTCATTTTTAGGATAGGATCTTTATTATGATGATGATGATGCCAAACAGAATAAAAAGAATAGAATAAAAATCATGGTTACACCCATCATTTTATTGTTTTTTGTATGGATGCAGTTGTGCTTGAACATATACCATAAAGAGATTTTGGTGTTTTTTAGACATCTATAATATATGACATCAAATTAAAGGGGGAATTTGATGGCACGGTTACACTGCACCAGCTTGTACTTCCACCTCGATCCATACAACCATACCAGATTCCTGTGGCAGGTACAGAATTGCATTTTTCATATTCCCTTGAAAATGCAAATACTGCATATATCTGTAGTTTTGAAGGTAGAATTGCTAGGCTTTTGATCAATTAAAAGTTACGTTCCAGTAGTCTTAATATTTCATTTTAGAGTATTTCTTGGCGTAATAAATTCATTGTATTTACTAAATATGAACTAGGATAACTAATATATTATTCTGGTCTTGGGAGAAAAAAGCCTAAAGTTATGGCCGATCATAGCTGTTCTCCTTATATTATTGGACCATGTTTTTTTTTTCTAAACATTTAAGTTTAGAGGTTTGGAAAATAAATAGAAATGAATTTTGAATAGAATTGTACAAGAGTTTGGTTTTGAAGATAAAATGGTACTTAGAATATGTATGCTTGTAGCTTCTTCAAGCAAGTATGGTGTTTCAGCTCCAGGGTCAACCATCCCAGGAAAAGAGTCAACTGCTTTAAGCACACTGAAGGTTGCTACACTTTTTGGAAATTGGTATTTTGATCATGCACCAAATATATCTTTGCCTTCAAAGTACTATAGAGCCATAATTGTGAAATCTCTTGTCAGCTTCCCATATGCATGCCTAAGCAGTGGGTAAACCTTAAATTTGCATGGAAGCTAAACCATTTTAATCTACCATTTGCATCATAGTATTCTCCAAAGATTAGGGAATAGGTGTTTTATCTTTGTTACAAGCCTTCTTCTAGATTCCATTTGGACCTCTAAATTATATGGCTCATTTAATTAAGAAATCAATTATTTATCTTCCTGACAATTATCAATAGTTGTTTGCTGGAAAAAGTGCTAGAATCCTAAAACAGAAATACTTGCATTGAGGGAAATGTTACATCATGTAAAACAATCTGCATTCATTGATATAATGTTTATGAAGCTCAAATTGCATTGAATATAATTCATAAGCTATAATTAATATTTTAAAATAATTAAATATTAAACTTTTGGAAAGTTAGCTTTTGGTTGTTTCTGCTTTAAATATGACAGTAACCTGTGGGCTAAGGACTTTAGGTTTAGCATTCAGAGTACACAGTTTGTTGTAAAAATAGTTATTTCTGACAAACATAACAAATAATTTCCTCTCTAATCCATATAAATCACACCTTTTTTTTATTCACAGGTCCAGCTTCTGTAACCAATCAGTTTCCAGTTCCCTGTAAGCTCTGTATCCTTGAAATAAAAATCATAGATCTTCTTTATTCTGTGACATGATTTTTTTTTAATATCTGAAAGGAGCACAAGTGAGTATCTGTGCTAAACATGAAGCTTTAAATCTTTGAGAGGAGTAGAAATAAATACAGAAATAACGTACAGTGCTGTCCTGAATGGTCCTCACTTTAGCAGACTTTAGATATAACAAAACAAAATCTACTTTTGTGTGTTGGATTGTCATTTAAGATACAGTATTTTAAAATGCATACAGTACAGATGTTTGTAATTCTATTCAGATTTAACAGATGTTCTGCTTTAATAGATTCACCCCTCCCATTAATCTATAACAATGAGAGCTTATTGTGTAATTTTGCAGCCTATAAAATCCTATTGATCTTTATTTTGAAATTTATTTGCATTCAGTGTGATTTGTTTTCAAAAATATAGAGGAGTGAAGTCTAATTTACTAGGTCCTTGCTAGATCTTTTGAGTTGCTCCCAGAAGCTTATTGACAATGTACGTGTGTATAGAAAACATTGCAAATTAAGTTTATAGGTAATTTTTAACTTTCAATATTCTTCTAAGAGGCTTTGGCACTAATAGCTTCTTTTCAGCTAGAGACTTCTATGTATTTGAGAAATTTAATACTTGATGAATTGTTGCTTTCTTTCCTCTTAAAAAGCAGATCCTTAAACAATATCTTACTGCTTCTTTGGCATAAAAAAAACAAATATCCCCATCTTCCTTGGATATATGAAATAAGTTGTGTGCCTCTTTGAGCTGTTACTCAAAGTGGCTGGCTGCATAAACAATTAAAACTTTTACTGAGGCAAAACCCATTGGACATTGGTAAGAGTTTGCTTAACATTTAGATTCATCATCCTGGATTGTCTTTCAGCCTGATATTATCATTAGTGCAAGTGAAGGTATGAAACTTTCAGCATTCATTTTTTAATCAGAGCATCGGAATGTTTGTGTGCTTATTATACAAAGTATTACATATGCTGCTATATAAAATATATTAATTAGATATCT
Organism: Oxyrhabdium leporinum; assembly: GCA_032468155.1. Classification (NCBI taxonomy): domain Eukaryota; kingdom Metazoa; phylum Chordata; class Lepidosauria; order Squamata; family Cyclocoridae; genus Oxyrhabdium; species Oxyrhabdium leporinum. The sequence goes on along the minus strand of JANHFL010003250.1, from coordinate 36,225 downwards.
AATGTCCAAAGTGTCTGGAGAACACAATGTTGCTTATTATCAGAATGTGATGAAAGAATTCTGGTGAAATACTTCAGTACCTATGAAATCTCAGTCCATTAACTCTCTCTCTCTTGAACTGAAGCTTATCGTGGTACAGTACAGTTATAAGAGGAGTGTACTCTTCTTTTTTTACTGCAGGTTATCTCTGGAATCTGCAAATTAAACTTGAACCTACAGTAAATCTTTTGCCAGACAAGGGAAAGCTAATGGACTTCCTTCTGCAACGAAAAGACTGCAAGATGGTTATTCTTTCTGTGTGTTCACAAAGTAAGCTTCTGCTTCAGTGAGGAAGCTACTATGAATCAAAAATTTCTGTGAACTTTTTAAAATAGCCCTGACATAGCACAATGTTTCTCTATAAAGTATAGCATTTTATTAGTATTATAGTAGAATACTATACTTTGTAGTATAGTATAATGATATCTGCTAAGAGTATTTTATGGCATATGAAATAATATGCCATATGCAGTTTGACTAAAAACTTATCTGCTTATCTATTTATCTAACTTATCTATTATTATGGTATCAAGTTTGCATTCTGCTATTGCTACATTCTGTGACTTATTTTAGATGTCCCTTGTGTGTTCTGTTGCAGTGTTAAATGAACCAGAGGGAGGCTCATTGAGTGTAATTGCCACTGTTTTTGACAAGCTCAATCACGAATATAAGAAATACTTAGAAGCAGACCAGGCTTATACTACGGCAAGTTGTGAACACTATATCTGATACATATTCTTTAATTAGTATGAATTCTTTTTATAAATATATTGATCTAGCTTTTATTAATTAGATCACTATATTATTACCAATGTGAAAGCTTCTGTGGTGTCCACATAGAAGAGCCTTTTTAAATATATATTTTTCTTGGATGTGGCAGGTACAGTCCACTGATCTGTTACTGGTTATCATCCTCTACACAGTGGCTCGCTTTGTCATCATTCAAAAATGTCACTGTTTGTGAAAAAATGCTGTATTATACAAGGATGATTGTGAAGCAAATTCTCTTGCATTGTAACAATATATAAAATTTAAAATTCCCTTCTGCCAGTAGCCTCCTCACAAACCCTTCTGGAACTGATTACACGACCTCTTGTTGTGGAAGTAATATACATTACTCTGCTCTTATCATTCAGTTGCAGTGCTTCAAAGCATTAACTGTTTAATAGCAAGTCTCGTTATTGTAAAAACACTTCAAAATGTATTCCATTTTTCATAATAATGTAATAAAACACTTTGAAGTACCAGTATATATTTTTGTTCACAATTCTTACTTAATCTATACTGGTTTAACAATATTCTAAATTCTAGATCCTAAATTACTTTTAAATCTATTATTTAGTGACCTCTTTCAACTAAAGTATGTGATTTAATAAAATGTTCTATGCTCCTTTTGCAGGCATTAGAAACTGGACAGAGCCGAGGCAATCCACCACCAAAGCGCCCAGTCCGTACACAGGCAGTTATTGATCAGTCAGACATGTATACTCATGTTCTATCAATCTTTACTGAGAAAAAGGTCAGCTAATAGGAGAATTCTGCTTTAATTACTTCACTGTTCATACTAGCATCGTTGATATGATTAATTAAAAGTTTTATAATAAGCTAGCTAATTTGCTAAAACAAATTTGAATTCTGAATAGCACCAAATCATTATTTAAATACAACTCAGATCCAAATTCTGTAAACTTATTGTCAAAGATATTTTTCCAATTCTTTTCTAATAAGGAGGCCCCCCACAAGTTCACTATTGCTGTTGTAATGGAGTATATTCGCTCACTCAACCAGTTCCAGATAGCTGTTCAGGTAAGTACTTGAAAATGTCATAATTTTAAATAGCTTTTACTAAGATTTTTTTTTTTTACACCTTAACCTATCCAGTATGGTCGGGATTAGTTGAAATCTTGAAACCTCTTCAAAAGGCAGTTACAAAGATCCCTGCATGAGAGAGAAACTATAGAAACAGAGAAGTGATTGTCAAGCTAAATACTAAAAGGTTACAACAGGCCAATTGAGATTAATCTGTTAATGTCAAACTCCAGGAGAATCCCCCCATTTGGTGCTACAAAGAAGAGTGTGATCTATTGCATATCAGAGGTATTCTACTATTTATTTACATAATCACAGTGTATCCAAATTACCTGGATTTAGTTCATTCACTTCCAACCATGTCCAGACAATGGTTTCAGAACGTTGTAATCTCTGTGGAAACAATAGAAATCCACCTGCTGAGAATTCCTTTCATATTGATAATATGTTGGCTCAAATCTCTGAATAAACACCCTATTTTCTGTATATGTAGAAGTGTTTGCAGAAATCTGACAACCCAACATTGTTCATCCAGCAAGCACTGGAAGAACTTCAGTTCTGTAGTTCCCAAGGCCAACAAATTTGAAAGGAAAAAAGGTCAGTTTTGAAGGCCCCAAAGTGGTCTAGGCATGAACCAAGATGGTTGCACTTTCTAATTCATTCCCAGAGAATCAGACGTTTCTTAACATGGCCAAGATTGGGCCCATTCCAAAACTAAGCCTGAATTATTGAAATGAATCCAAATAATTGGCATAATTTAAGAATACATGGGGATATACTGGAGAATGGAATCAGGTCTAATGTAGATTATATTTTCTATCAAGGAACAATTTCTGAACTATGAAAATTTAAGGAACGCAAATAACTTTTAATTGGCCTTTCAGCTTTGAGTCCTAATGCATATAGGTTTTGCCTCAAATAACTCTTGGCAATCATTAATTAAAAACTCCCACATTTGCATAAGTGAAATGCACACTTCCTCATCCTTTGCCATCGGCTCCTCACATGTATACAATTTTGGAAGCTTAAGCAATGTTTATCTACAGGTAGGAGAGTAGCTATATAAAATTTCTATGTTGCTTTCATGCCAATAGTTAAGTTAAAGAAGTTAAACAATTAAATTTTATTTATGTATTGTAATTCAGGAGTTCTTTTCTAAAATTGTATTTATATATTTATGCATGTATTTATTCAACTAACTTCAGTTGTTGGAACTGCCCATTTCAAACTTGAAAAGTTTTGGATGTCATAAAACTTTAATGCTCATAAAAGTGTAATACACATGCAAATGCATTTCAATAAAAAGACTAATTTCGTTTGGATCTACTTAATTCAAATACCTTTCTACTGTATTTTTCTTATAAATTGAGGTTTAGCTAAATGTTTATAAACTTGCTGAGTTATGAATAGTTTCAGCATGGAAATTTCCATTTTCTTCTTAGCATTTTCTTTATGAATTGGTAATCAAAACCCTTGTTCAGCACAATTTATTCTACATGCTTCATCAGTTCCTACAGTACCATGTTCTCAGTGATTCAAAGCCTTTGGTGAGTAACCTTATATAATTTCATTGCATCATATAAAGATTTAAAAATAATGACATGAACACATCACCTTCTACTGTGCTTTAATGTGCTTTGTTGCTGAGCAAGAATGATTTACTAAGCTGCTTTTTAGTTTGGGAGCAAGTTGTAAAATACTAGATACTTATTTCTTATTTTAGGCTTGCTTACTGTTGTCTCTTGAAAGTATTTACCCACCAGCACATCAACTCTCCCTGGATATGTTAAAGGTAAGTAGACAGAAGTGTAAATGTGCCATTTTCTTCCTTTGATTATGGGTAATGATGGGAAGACAGTTCTATGTAGAGGTAAAATCTACTAATTGCCCAATTGGAATTAATCCAAAGAACTTCATAAGGAATATTTTGGACTTCCTCAGGGCAACCTCATTGCCTATTTAAAGATAGGGGTAGAGCTACTTTCCACCTCCATTCAAATATGTCATGCATTGCTGGGGCACTATAAGAAATTAGAAAGCCTTCAAAGATTCTATCTTATCAAACTATGTTTTCTCCATTACATAGTTGGGAATCGGTGGACCAAATTTTAGTCACAGATCTATACTCCCTACCACCTTTGGGAGAACTTTGCTCTTGAAACAGAGAAAATATTAAAGAAAGGAATGTCAATAAAGATGCCATTGGAGGACAATCATCCATATTTTCATTTTGGTACCATCATTATAAAAAAAACAGCATCTCCTCCTAGTATTTAGTTAATGCAACCAGTGCATTGCTGAGATGGGCTTTAATATCTCTTCATCTGCAGACCATGAGGTCCGCATATGTCATTTTGTATGCTCCCTATTGAACAATTCTCTGTCCTTGTGATGTTGGTCAAGTGAAGATTATTATCCATTATGTCTTCCATTGCCCCAATTACAATGAGATCAGGGCCAAATTATTGATGGTAGGGCTGAAGCCTCAAAAAACTGAACCATCTTAACAAATGTCCCAAAGGTGCTTTTTCAAGAGGCAACTGGACTTCCTGTTTTTTTCTTTAAAAATGTTTCGCTTCTTATCCAAGAAGCTTCTTCAGCTCAAGAACCAAAAAGTCCAGTTGCCTCTTAAAAAAGCACCTTTGGGACAACCATGATCTGGATGACTGAGAATCTCCACAGACATCTTACAAATACATTTCCAACTGTATTTCTTATTTAAACTTAGAAATACTTAAGTTCTTAGTTGTACCTTTGGCTTTATTTTGCTGTAACCTTTTTACATTCAGTGCTCTTTTTATTATTTTGTTTTACAATATTTTTTGTTTATTTATTTATTTGCGGTCCATCTCATTTTGAAACAACTCTATTCAAAACTACTATATTTTATAGCATGCTACACGTTATAATTTATGGTTGCAACAATAAACTTATTAATAACTGTAATAAATAAAGGAGCTCATGGGAAAGAAGTCATAGGTATGGTCAGCAGCCATTTACTGTCATCATTTGTGCTTTCAGAGACTTTGTACAGCAAATGATGAAATAGTAGAAGTTTTGTTGTCTAAACATCAAGTACTAGCTGCCTTGAGATTTATCAGAGGAATTGGTGGACATGACAGCATTTCTGCTCGTAAATTCCTTGATGCAGCAAAGCAAACAGAAGATGAGATGCTCTTCTATACCATATTCAGGTTTTTTGAGCAGAGAAATCAGCGAATACGTGGAAACCCTAGCTTCACTCCAGGTAAACAGTGGTCTGGTCGGCATATAAAGAAGGTTGGGTCCTCTAATTTTTATAATATTCAAAGTTCAGAGCTAATAATCCTGCTGCCTGTTAGATTGTTTCAAATATAGAGCTCTATTATTTTTAATTGGTGCAACAGGATCTCACTAACTTCCTAATTTTTCATCAATAGAGAGAGGTAGTATTTTTTTAAACAACTATATGTTCCTGCAAAATAAAAATTAATTTTAAAGATAAAAAGCTACTCCAAGAATAGATTAGTAAATTTTACCAAATTGGTATAATCTTCTGGTAAGTAATTCATATATAAACTTTCAGATGCATCAGATAATGGGTTTTTGTTTTTAAATAAGTTAAAAAAAGGAACCAGGCCCCCTCCAGCGAAGGAAAAGAAAATGAAACATAGGTCACTACTATTGCTTTTTCATTAAATGAAATTTAATTTCTGAAGGCACTCTAGGCACAATTTTGTATATTGAAAACAGTTATGACAAATGGGACCTTCTCAAGCTTGGGAAAAAGATAACAGTTACTAAAACAGTTGGAACATCTGCAATGCAGTATCAACTTCTGGAAAAATATGCATGATCCTTAATTGGAAGAAAAATTGGTCTTACGCTGTTTGAATGCTGACTTCAATACAGCTAAGTGGTATGGAATTGTAATATTTTAACAGTAGGGTTAATAGGTCAGCTGGAGACAGCCTGCTACAATATTGTAAGAGCTGTAAGTCTTATGGACTTAGAAGTAGACATTTAGAACTTACCTTTACTTAAAGGTGCTTTGTCATTCTTATTAATACCACCCAGTAATGAATTTCACAAATAACTAGAAACATTCTTCTAGTCTAATAGAACTTCATCTCCCTGTAATCAAAATCCTTGTCTTTTTTTTGTACCTTTAAGGTTTTTTGCAGGAAAAATATCCACATACTACCATTTCCAAATCAGCAAAGGATTATTAATGCTCCCTCTAGCATGCAGGGGCCCTTGTGCATTTCTCAATAACAGCTTTAGCTATCAATAGTATTCAAAAGCAAAATAAATATCAATATCAAATCAAATTATAAGAAAAAAATATAATTCTGTGGAAATGCCTCAAAGATAATCTGCAACATTTTTCCCTCAATGTTCTTGATTATGCATAAAATCTACTTTGTCTAGTATTATACAAAAGTCATAGCATAAGCGATGTTATACAATGTATTGTAGCCTATATGCATCTCCTTTACCCATTTGATTCTGGTTTTTTTTTTACAACTGTTTTGTGTGATTCAGCTTCCCAGTTTCAAAATTGGGGCATGAGTAATAAAGAGTGAAGCAGAGGTGCTCCTGAGGTTGAAAAAATTTAAAAATATTGATAATATACTCAAGTGTGATTCCTTAAGATGTCAGAAATAACACTTATTACATTTTTTGTCCTTTTCTTGTAGGAGAACACTGTGAAGAGCATGTCATATTTTTTAAGCAGGTTTTTGGAGACCAAGCATTAATGAAGCCTGCCACTTTCTGACATAGTAAAACTGCTCCAGTATAAGGATGTATAAAGTTAATTTATTGCATTTATGTACTTTTACTTTTGAGCTACAAAAGATCTATTTTATAATAAAGTATATATACAGACCCTTTGGCAAATATTAAAAATATTACAACATTGTGACAGATGGCTTATTTTTCTTCTAAAAATAAAGCCAAAAATTGCATTGACTTGCATTAAAAAATTGTCAGTGATTCAGCAATCTAATCTCATACCTATCACTTTAAGTGTTACCAGGAATCTATTTCTATTGCAAAAGAGTTTCCTTTTCCGGAACAAAAACTACAATAAATTATTTTTCATTAATGTTTCCAGTTTAAGTAATACTGATAAATAACTGATGTTGATATAATTCTTCCTGAATCCAGACTGTTCAGAATTATTGTTTTTCTTCCAGTTATGCAGAAAATTAATGAATCCCAGTACCATTTTACACTTGTGAGATGATAATCATAGAAACTTGCTACAATTTATAAGTCTTCAGCCAGAATTCAGAGTCCACTGACCACTTTGTTTAAAATGGCTAGAAGAACAGGAGTTTTTCTCTTTCTGTACCTTTGTTCCTTTCTTGTGCTGCATGAAATTTAGCTCTATTTATTGACGGCCCTATAAAGGAAAAAGAAAAATGTTGATTTTTCCTTCTATATTTATTAATTCAGTAATGCTAGATTATCAAACATGTTTCACAAAAGAACTTGTGATGCAAAAAGATGGAACAATAAATTAAAAAACAGTGATGGCTAACCGTTTCAGCACCAAGTGCCCAAAGCATGCACGAACCCCCAAAATGCAACGTGTGCGCCCTGCGCACGCGCCCAACCCCTGGTGCATACGTGCGTGACCCCCTCTGCATACGCAACCCTGTGTGTTTGCCCTGCGCATGCATGCGTGACCCACGTGTACACCATCCCCTGCATGCGCAGCAGAGACCCAAAGACCAGCTGGCTGGCGGGAGGCAGATGTGCGCATGCGCAGCGGAGCTGAGGCAACAGCTCACGTGCCCAGAGGGTTCTGTGTGCCACCTCTGGCATGCATGCCATAGGTTCGCCATCACTGGAGTATAATATGTTTGAGCATCTCACATAGAAATCAAGTGAAATTTTTAAGTCATTTTAACAATGATTATAGTTAAAATCCATTCTACCCCTACTGGTCAAATTTGAAGTTGATACCACAAACCACGGTTTAGCAGAATATGGGCTGGGTTCATGTATAGCAGGGGTCCCCAATCCCTGGGCCATGGCCCATTCATAACTGGGCTGCACAAGTGGCGGGCAAGCGCGCTCATGCACACAGCTCCACTTGCATGAGTTCATGTGTGAAGCTCCATTTGAGCGAGCACTGGGTGCCTGCACCTGTTACTCATGCCAACGGAGCTGCACATGTGAGTGCGCTCGCCTACTGTTTGCGCAGAATCATCCCGTCACCTACTGCTGCTAGTCCACAAAGCCAGAAAGGTTGAGGCCTGCTGATGTATAGCACACTGCCGTAATTATAGAATAAGGTAGTGTGGCCTTGTGCACATGTTAAGACATAATCATAGTTTATAAACAAGGCACAAATAGAAGCCAAAAACATACTAATCTATTAATCTAGCATGATGCATAAATCCTGCCACAAGCAAGGGTAGTTTTTTCTTGTACAGCAAGATATTTACACATTTGCTCCTGCTTAAATTTTACTTTTGCAAAATGTTAATTAGTACTTCAGAAATAATTCTGAAAATGGCTTTTTTTAAACTAAATTAAAATTAATAAATTTGTTAATTCAGAGATACCTCAAAAAATGCTACAACAGGAATTTTTGGTACGCCGTTGTGGCATGGCAAGAAGCCACCCCACCCCCAAAAAACCCCAGACAAACAAAAACAGTACATATTATGCCTTAACATGAGAAACAATTTTTTTGTATCATTTAAGAATAGTGGGTGTGTACATGCCCAAGTGATCTATTTTGCTAGACCAGTTTATTATGTTAAATAAAGATATCACAATGTTAAATGTGGCCTCTGGCATATAGGTCATTATATCTGAAGCAAATTCCAATTTTGTCTTACCTATGTAGCTAAGTAGGACAGGAAGAAATATTAGACCATGGGTTGCTCCAAGTAGCACCATGGCTAAATACATCCTGAAGTAGAAGATCTGGAAAATCTGAGATTTTGAAAAAGCAAGCACCACTATTCCTCCAAATTTTGTAAGTGTAATACCACTGAAAACCTATTAAAATTTTTTTAAAAAGTAACAGGTCAGAATTATTTTATTTTTACATTATTTTTTATTATCAGCATCGTTATCAACAGAAATGTATCAGCATCCTGTCTCCTGCATAGTTAGCAAACAAGCTACTTTCCTCTTATCAACTAGTCAGGCTGGTGAGAACCAGTTCATTGGTTTTTTGCAATAAAAATGTACAATCTGCACTAATTTACTTAATGAAAGAGAGAAGCTCATTGTGTTCTTCCTTTTCCCAGTGTTCCTATTGTAAATGACTGTTCCATACAACAAAAACAGTGATCTGCAACTGGGATATTTTTAAGCAGGGGAACCTCATCTCCCCTCTCTCCACTGCAATCTTGCCAAGGTTCAGTAGTAAAGGAGGAGACAAGCAATGGAATGGTATATGCACATGAAGTCTGGTGCATACACACACTCCATCCTTGATCTGTAGTCCTTAGGGTTAAAATGATTACCCCAAGCTTTTAGTTATAATTACAAACTACAGGAAGAGATGAACTTTGCCACCACACAGATGCACGGTGTAGATTGCATCTATACGCTGACACATTGGTCTATTCATCTGTTCAGACAATTGGGCCCAGTTCCTGTGGCTTCTGCCTGACAAACAGCATACAAAATGCTACTTACACAGCTCCCCATTTCGGATAGTGCTTCCTCAGCACGCTCTACTCTTGTTGCTTTTGTACTAATTGTGAATGCTCTTGTCACATGGCTACAAAACTCAACGGAGATGCCACAACTCTGCAAAGGAAATAATAGATATTAGGATATTCTACTGTTTCATAAAGCATAAGGCATTCAAATAAATGGCAATTAAATACTAATAAGTTAGAATATTGTTATAGCATAATTAAAAATGCCACAAAAAGAAAAGCAGGAAAGTGAATCTTTTGTAACAAATGCAATAATAAATGCAGCAAATCAAATTATATACCAAGTGTCTCTTTATCAGCTTCTAGATGTCTATCATCAGGTAGGCATTCTTTGTAGAAAAATCCATAGCTTAGAAATGATCAAGATATGAAGACGGCTTTTAAAATATCACAATAGGATATGAAAAGTGTAGACACTGCTATTAAAATGCCAGGTCTTTGAGATGTAAGTGAAGTGATTTATCTTGGTTTGATTTTTTCTTCTTCCTTCTTCCTCTTATCATTTTGGGTGTTGAGGGAAGTCTGATTTTTTTTACATCTCAATAAACTGGCATTGCAACAAGTATATGTAGATTTTTAAAAATAATTGAATATTGTTTTACCTCTAAATATTAGACCAATTATTCTAAACAAAGCACATATTAAATCAACTATTAAGCAGACACAGCATTATTGGTGAAGAGACATCAAATCTTGATTCCAAAAAGTTAAAAATCCTTAAAAAGAGTTACTGGGAAAGAGAAAATTCCTGTGAATAAGGCTTAGGAGTTACTAAAATATCACTGATAGGTAGGCAGGAAACCATGTGTTATAGAGTAAAATGGGGAAAGAGGGCAATTCAGTCATTTTTTTTAAATTCAATACCAAATTGGTAAAGATGTCCAAAAGCAACAAACATTTTCCAGGTTTAATTTCCAAACAATCTACAGAATCAATGATTAATTTTATTTCATACAATTTTTTGTTGGGGCATTGGTAATGGATGCAGCTGTGCACAACATTATCTGGCTAAATCATCTGGCTGAGTATGGACACCAAGTCTAAGACAAATCTTGTCATTGTATTCTAAAAAAAACGCCCAAGATTTTCAGAGAGATCTAAATGAATAGAAACAAAAAGGGCAACACTTCTTTTTACAAGGAATGATGTCTGTCAAGCACGGCATGTATTCTTTTGAGCGTTTCAATCCATCTTTAAGGCTATAAATTGTACAGAGTCTAAGCAGCATGTGTTTTGCACCAAACCTTTTTAAACAGACTAGGATTAAAGTGTAGGTAAACTTACCATTACAAGATTTACTAAGGAAACTGCATTTAAGCTGATACCCCAGAGCCACATCACTCCAAACATGTTCACCAGTATCATAGCAATAGTGAAGGAAACAATAACAGCAGCCCATATTTCAAAACCAAGCAGCACCACAGTTACTATGAATATTGATCCAAGGGAAACGCCAAGATTAAAGATGGTGTCATCCACAATTGTTAAATATTGTTCATAAAAAACATAGAACAAGCTATGAAGAGAAAGATAAGTAAAGTTAACAAATTTACAAACTACAGCTTTCCACTTAGCATCTTCTAAAAAAGTCACTTTCCACTTTTCAAAAATTGAAGACAAGAATGAAAGAATCTTGAATAAATTTGTCCAACCCTAATCACAATGTTCTACTCCAATTTTCCAAACCTAAAGATAGGCTTCTATAATACAAACATTTGAAATTTTATTTTTTTAAAATGAGCAAAGGGCACAAAGTACTATTGTACAGGTATTTGTAGCTAAACACATACCCGTTTATTGTTATGAGAGCTTGTTTTGTGTAATAAAGGTACCAAGCTAGAAAACAGGAGACTGTGAGTTTTAGTCCTGCCTTAGGTGGAAAGCCAGCTAGGTGACTTTGGGCCAGTCACACACACTAAGCCCTAGAAAGGAAGCAATGGCAAACAATGTCTGAAAAACCTTGCCATGAAAACTGTAGACTAGTTCAGAAGTCAAAAACTGACTCAAAGACACATGCACACACAAAAAGAAGTCATTAACTTCACCCACATGGAGGGCTTTAAAGAGAGATCACTCTTCGATGTCCAAGAAAGAAGTAATCACACTATGTTGTTCAACAACCCTTTATCTTTCTTCCTGTATTCTTTGTTGAATTTTCATGGCTTTGAACATACTGTTCCCATTGTTGCTATAACTTAGTTTATGTACCTTGCTGCTGGCTGTCCTCTTCCCTTCCACCCTTTTCAGCATACCTTTCTCCAGATTAAAATTACTTCATGTCTGCTGATGATGGCAGTAAAAACAACAATTTTGTATTTAAACATTTCCCCCTTTATAATTTAATGGCAACTTCTGAAGAAGCTCGGTACCATTCAAGGATTGGGTTCTAGTGGCATATATTGTATAATCTAATTCCACTTCTTAGTGGGCAAGTTGTGGGAGAATTTTCTGCCCATAAAGGAATTACTGTACCTGTAAGGAAAAACTTCAGCATTTTTTTCTTTGTGGACCATGGCTTCAGTAATATTGTTTGCTATAATCCGTGCTTTTTTCAATGCATCAATAAAGTCTGCTGAGGTGTTTAGCACCGTATGGTAAGTCATGAAGTAAGTGGCTCCAATTTCAGAAGAGTTGTGTATAAAGTTAACTGCAGAACTATATGCAGCGTGTCCTCTGAAAAAAGAGAGTACAGTTGGCATACATCAAAAAAGCTGCTGACGTCTTCCAAATCAACTGACTAACAAGCATTTCAATTTGCATCTATTAGGAGATGCTACAGGTCAATACTTGCTAAAAGTACACAACACAAAGCAATAGAATGATAATTTGCAGCATGGATGTATTCAGTGAATAAAGTATTTTAGCAATGAAGTAAATATTTTGCTGGTAAATATAATTTCAAGAAGACAAGAGTTAAAAAGTGCTGCAAGTATAGTATGATGTTTCTTACTTTAAGAAAATGACAATATTAAATTTGGTAGCCCAGAGGTCCATTAGGAATACCAGACACATTTAGAATATTAAGAAAATGCCATGGAGATTTTCAAAATGTCTGCTATAAGAAGGATGTCAGTCATGAAAGCCTTTCCAAATGGAAAAATAAGGTTTTGCACTGCAACCTTTTTTGTTTCCCCAGGATGCTATTCCAAGGATGAGAAAAACACAGTTCACATGCTGCATCATATTTGCCACTGAGTAGGCTTGGCTAAATTTTAGGACTAATTTTTGTATGGATCAAGAAGGCTTATAAAGATAGGTCACTACTGCATCTCTTTAAAAAAATCATTCTCCAAGGAAATCAGGGCATTTTTCTTATATTTGTAGGTTTTAAGGGGCATAATGGCCCTGGAACAAAATTACAGCTGAAAAGGCCCTATGCGTTCAGTCATAACACAGTATCTCCAGCCACCATCCCAGGCAAGATACAAATTGCAGTTCAGGCAGCCATGCTCCCTTCAATTTCCATTTACTTTTACCTTTTTAACAGACAAACACTGTATACTACTGAGCACATCTGTAAATGAACTACTGGATTATGAAAATCCACTATTTTTAATTTTCTATTACTTCTATGTGGTACTCTAAGGTCTAAATGCCTTAGATTGGTTCTTTGCTCATGGCACAAGAATTTTCCAATTTTCAAAATGAGATACTACAGGGTACAGGCAGACACACTAGAGTTTCAGTTTATACTACTAAATCAAAGAAAAATATAAAACCATATATTATGTGTTTTACTGAACATTTTAAGGTGGCAAAGCCACTCAATTTTACCCCTTCAGTTTAATAACAATACAAAATCAAATGCAAAATCCACCTAACATTAACCTACCGTGTTTCTCAGAAAACACGACCCACCCCAATAATAAACCCCACCTTTTTTTTTGGGGGGGGGCTAATTTTGCCCCTACCCCAAAAATAAGCCCAGGGGAGTGGG
>JANHFL010003250.1:0-22664 GCA_032468155.1 Oxyrhabdium leporinum | reverse complement strand
GGGGGCTTCGCATGGGTGGGGGGAAAATTAGGGCACCCCTCAAAAAAAGGGCCTTGCAGTTTTTTTGAGGGGCAAAAGAAAATCAGACCCAGTCTTATTTTCTGAGAAACACGGTAGTTAATGTTTAATTCACTTGCTAATCTGAGTATTATGGGACTGCATATTAAATTGCTTGATAAAATCATAATAGATTTAATGCATCCTGACTTGTTTGATTATGTATTCTAATTTTTTCCAGATATTGAATCAGACTAAATAGTCTATAGTTTCTTAGATCATATTTTTTTGAAGATAGGACCATTTGTCCTAAAGCATCAACTGTAGCATTTTATCTGTTCTGATCTCTAAACTGTTCCAGGTAATTTATATTGTTTTGACCAAACCATTAACTATTTTATTTGGTACCATAAAATAAATTAATCTGGTCCTGGAGATTTCATCCCATACAAGAACAGTGCGCAATCCTTAACTATCTTGTTACAAAGCTTAAACCATAATACTGTTCCTGTGCATTTCACTTTACAATTACAGTGAATATTCTCTTTTCAAAGAAAAATACAATTGGCTAGTTCCGCCTTTTCTTTTTACTTGTTAGTATTTTCCCTTCTTCCTTCTACATGGAAGTTAGTGTTTTGATTATGGCAATAATTATACTAAGATTAAATTATGTTTATTAAGCAGTATGTGTCTACCCAAATATAAAATTAAAGTTCAGCTTTATTTTGCACCTCTTGTGCTGTGAGCATTATTGTATAGACAAAGAAAGCCAGGTATTTTATGACTCAATGTCCTTCCAAACATACCCCTTGCCACATTTTGGATTAGGATTATCCGAGAGGAACATGGGGAGAAATTTCATGAAGTCTTCACCCTCAGGTCTCTGTTTTCCTTCTTTAGTCAGTGGCCGGCAGCGCACACATGATGGATTGACAACTATGTAAATATTATTGGAAAATATTCATAAAATTAACATTTGTCTTCATTCATGTAAAACTGATTTGCTTCAGATTCAATTAATTCATTAAGTTTTGAAATTCAGCTGTACCTGAAGCATTGCAGAATGCTCCAGTGCTGTTATAAGTTCTGCAACAGGAAGATTGCGGCTTGATCCAGTCAAAGTAGTCATCAATCCAGGAAGAAGGTGCATAGCCAACTCTTGTACTAAACATGAAAATGGTACCATCGTTTGTCAAACATTTTCATGTACATTCTATATAAATTGCACATTTTTTTACAATATATATTCAATGCAGATACCATACGTTTTAAAAAATATACAGGTAGTCCTTGACTTACAACAGGTTGTTTAGTGACTGTTCAAATTTACAATGGCGCTGGAAAAAGTGACTTATCACCATTACAGCAGTCCCATGGTCACGTGATCAAAATTCAGAGGCTTGGCAACTGATTCATAGTTATGACAGTTGCAGTGTCCCAGGATCATGTGACCCCCTTTTGCGAACTTTTGACAGGCAAAGTCAATAGGGAAGCCAGATTTATTTAACAACCATGCTACTAACAACTGCAGTGATTCACTTAACAACTGTGACAAGAAAGGTCATAAAATGGGGCAAAAATCACTTAACAAAGACCACAGTTGTTAAGTGAATCACTGTAGTTAAATTAGTAACAAGGTTGTTAAGTGAATCTGGCTTCCCCATTGATTTTGCTTGTCAGAAAATCACAAAATATGATCACATGACCGCAGGACACTGCAAACCATCATAAATATGAACCAGATGTCAAGTAACTAAATGTAAATCGCATGACCATGGGGATGCTGCAACGGTCATAAGTGCGAAAAATGTTCACTTTTTTCAGTGGCACTGTAACTTTGAACTGTCATTAAGCGAACTGTTCTAAGTCGAGGTCTATCTGAATTAGAAGCCTTTGAATTGACAAGCTTGAAAACACCAGAGAGGGTTCCTTCAATCCTTAATGAAGGAACTTTTAAATAAAAGTTCAAGGACTGATGAAAGGAGAATGAAATTTGACTTACTAATACAGAATGAAGCAAAATATTTTAATACTGAACATACTATTTTGGAACAATGGACCCAGAAGTTACTTTTAAGAGTGGCTGCCTCTATAGATAGACCGTGTGTTTAAAAGTTGCTGTGAAAGAGGAACAGGTTTCATTGGTCAAGACTGACACTGATTTGAAAATGGATTTAAAAATGACAGGCTACAAGAATGATACAGAAAATGATGCTACATTGGACATAACAACTTAATAATTCAAAAGGAAATACAAATAATAAATCAAGAGTGCGACCTGGATAATTTTCCTATACTGGATTTACACAACAGGCTGGTTAATCATGAGTCTAAATAAAAGTTTGTTCCTATTCTAACAGAACATTATTTGCAAGAGAAAATCTTTAAGGAAAAAGGAAAATGAATACCTACTAGCTGCTAATCTCTGCTGCATCAAACACTTGCTGTACCAGAGAATTGTTGTCACATCCCATTCCTCCACAGATCATATTTTGTCCTTCTGGCGTTGTATAATTATGCCCTTCTTTCAACACAAAATATACTGGAGGACCTGCATGCAGGTATTTGCCAAGATTGTTGAAGTAGACTATCAAATAGGAATCCTTATTTTAAAAGAGAGAGAGAACACAAATGATAGAATAAAGTAAGAAACTATCTCACAATCTTGGTGGCGTACTGATTAGAATGCAGTACTGCAGGCTACTTCTGCTGACTGCCGACATATCTAGTATCCATTTCTTATATGCATAAATGGGGAGCTGTCGTTCTCAGAAAATTCTCAGGAAATTTTTAGTAATTCCTAAGAAAAAAAGAGTAGTGGTATAAGAAATTGAAAAACTTACATCAGGCATTGATAATCTCTGGTCCAGGCCAATCTCAACTTTGTTGACAACTGCTATGCTGAATGATAACACACCTACAAATATAGATATCTGAAATACAGTAAAATCTTCTTTGTCTCACAAAGCATTTATCTAAAACCTGTTCAATATTTTGATTTACATATTTTAAATCTATAGAGGACATCAGTGCTGCTAGAAAATATACTGTAGCTCTTCCATTTAAACGTTAAAATAGTGTCATGGTAAACCAGCAATAGAGTGGAAGAAATATTTAACATGTTTCTGTTACAGTGTAAATGTAAGTAAAATTAACATTAATATGTTCAGACAACTGAACTGATTTTTATTATTCTGAAAACCAGTCAAAGAAGAACACAAATATACATAGAATTAAACTTATTTGCACCATTTAAAAAAATCTCATGATTGCATTTAGATTATCTAAAGTTTAGATATTTTAAATCAAAAGGAACTTTAGCTTGAACAATGAGGATGTACGTACAATAATTGGTCTCATCCAATCTTTAAGAAGAAATGGAGAATAAATGTTTTTGAAAAACTGAAACAACATGCTTTTAGAGTGATGGAAACTACTGATTTCTTCACGACTTTTGATACAGCACAGGACATCACATCGATTATTCTGGAATATAAAATGCCAAAATCAATGTGCAGCTAAAATAATGCTGATCCAAAACAAATATGAAAAGAGTTTATAATGAACTTACCTCTTGGCGCTTAACATCCAAGCCCAAGAGACTTACAAAGCAGGTTATCTGCAGAAGGAAATCAATAAAGACAGCTACAGCAGCAAAGAGGGAGAACGTACGAACTGCAGGCATAGTCGACAAGCTCCCTAAAAGAGAAAAATAAAACAGATGTACGTCATACTAACTCAATGCAAAGGAATATATTCAAACATTTATATACCACTTCCCATAAAATATCATGAAGCAATTTGCCAACCCAATTTTTTAAAAAGTTAATTAGTGTAAAACACTGCCATTAAAAAGAAAAGAAAATACTAATCAGTTCATAAATAAGAAAAGACTGGATTAAAATAATGCTTCCACACTGTATCAATAATTTGGCAGTTCATATTTCACCAGTTTTGGCATTCTACTCAAATATATTTTACTTGTTCCTTTTAAAACACCACTGTTCACTGTGGAGCTGCTGTTGATTTTCAAGGATTTGTAAATAATGGCTTTATCTATTCTACTTTTTAAAAATACTGGTCATGGGATAAGAGAAAATAATTAATTCCAAAATCCTAACGACAAAACAAATTAAAAATCTTACCTAAGAAAAAAGCCACTGTCTCTGAAAATGAGGAAAGAAACATGCTAGGAGCCACCTCTCCAAGGATTCGACCAATCTGCTTATCTAAGGTTTCATCTTGAAGCCGTTCATCTCTCTGAAATAATAATTCATTAAATCAAATTGTGTATCGGATCTATGATACAAATTGTTCTGGTTAAGAAAATGTAGAAATATGCCTCTTTGCCAAGGTGCAAAAGCTCCAGGCTGTCCATTTATTTTCTGAAAGTTTAGTAATATAGTTTATATCTATATAGTCATTCAGACCTACATCAACACTCATATGCACGCACACACCTGTAAAAGCTCTCAGAAATTCTAAATATTCTTCTTTAAAATACTGTAAAAATCCAAATGAACAACAGTGTATCATTGGCAACAGTTTCTCCAACCTAAATATTGGTTTCCCTTCTGAGAACAGACAATCATCTTTTTCACTGCTGTAGCAATTACCCTTTTTCATGTCTAGATGAAATGCAACAAGGGGTGGGCTGCTGGGGATTTGAGGAGGTTCGGGCAGACCCTTAGAGAAGATTCTGTGGGGTTTGCTGAACCCCCAAATCCCACTCCTGGCTGGCCCCACCTTGCCCCACCCCTCTGCAGCCTGGGAGGCCTTTTTCACCCCCCCGGAGGCTCAAGGAAAGCCTCCAGACCACGAGGAAGGTGAAAACGCCCCCCCCAGCCATGGTGCAGGAGGCCGACTAGGCCACGCCCACCATGGCCACACTCACCTAGCAACCAGACAGCGAACCCATTGCTGAGGTTTTTGAATCCCACCCCTGAATGCAACATAATGTTTTAGTAAACGAAACCAAATTAATCCCCCTTTTTTAGTCTTGTTATTAATAGCTTTACAAAACCTTTGAAAGAGATGCTTTGTAAGGTTTATCAACATGGCTATCCTTCTGGAATGATTAAACCCCTTCCTCCCTGGAATGTACAGTGTTTTTCCCCCCCTAAAAGGCTTCTCGTTGTATGTCTGTGAATACATGAGGAAATGCTTTTTCTGGAACTATCAGAATTAAGCAACTGCATATACACATGTACAGAAATATGTAAGCATATGTATATTTAAAAAATGCCTTTCAAATACTTGCCATGTTTGCTATGAATCATGGCCACGAAAGCTTTCTTCCTATAACAGACACCACAGGTGACTATTCCATACAAGGGAGCTTGCAGGCATGAGAGAAGTGTCAGCAGGTACACTCTTGTACCATGCTGAAGAGCAGGTTACTTCCCACAGAAGTCAAATGAAGCTTTCCAGAAAGCCCGTAAACATAGTATTCTCCTTACTTGCCAGAAACTGATATTCAGTGCCACCCAAATAGTATTTAAAAGGTTAGTGTCAACACATTCTTGCAAAAAGCCAAACTATATTAATTACAATGGAACCACCATAGGGTTCCAGCTCCTTAGCCACAGGCTTTGAGGCCATGGTCAGGCTCACAATGTCAAAAAAGGTCCAAAGTTCATTTTTCAGTATTTCTAGATAAGTTGTAAAAATCTTCCATCCAAACCTTGGGAGAGCTACTGCCAATAGGGTGAGCTAGACAGAACATCATTTTGGCTTGTATTTCCTATCTGAGCCAGAGAAAGAATCATAGGCTAAATACACCACTAATTTATTCCAACAAAATGATGCAATATGCAAATGTCATCTTATTATATATGTTATATTAACAAAAATACCTGAAATGTCTGAACAATAATGAAAATGTTGTCCACTCCAACAGCCAACACCAGAAAGGGAATGACTTCAATAACAATTAGTGTTAGAGGGACTCCAAAATAGCTGAAGATACCCAAAGAACATGCAACTGAACTTAGCACTATCAGGATGCCTGCAATGCCCAGTGAGATCTTTGAATCCACCTAGTAAATAAAGACAACATACATTGAAAGCCTTTTCAAAATTCTTTTACAATATAATTAGTGTTTAAAAGTTTGATTGTCAAACCAGCTGCACTTTATTACTTGTGCCAAAACAAGCATGTGTATTTCATTCAAAGAAATATAAAGTGAATAAGCAACACCAGGAACATCAATTTCTAACCCAGGAAATATTTAATATACATACATATCTCTTTTACTTATTTAGGAAAATTATTGTTCTGAAACATGTTATTTTCAGTACTTTTAGTTAACATATACAGTACTGTATTGTATAAAGCAATTAGGGAGCTCCCCATGTGTATCTCCATAAATTAAGAGAAAAACTGCTAAAAAATTGATAAATTAGCTAATTTCCAGAAGACTGTAGGGATATTTTACAGCACATATGGGCGTGGACTTTCCTGATACTGTATGTTACCCACCTACTTTACTACCTAGCTGTTACAGAGATAAATGTTCAAAATAAAAGGATAAAATAAAAATAAAAGTAAACATTAAGGTGCTAAAATTTTAACTAAACTTGCAAGACATTGAACTCTGTATTTAATTTCAATAGTTAACAAGATGCATACCAAGAATCTAGCAGCACTCTTAATATGCCCAAGAGCTATGGAAATGTACACAAACATGACTGCATAGCTAATTACAACTGTGTGAACATCACTGTTGCTTTCTCGATTTATTTCATCTTCAATACTACGTTCAGCAGAGAAGGAAATAGTTAAATTTGGGTTGTCATAGTTTTTCACAAAATTGATAAACCTGAAAAACAGACAAGAGTGTCAATAATTTTTAAGAAAGCTAGACTAACCAATCTCTATTAAACACAAATCTTTGAGCAAAATGTGCACAAATTATTTCAATATTTCCCTGTTAAATTGTACCCTGCATTGCCATTTTTGGTGTAAGTTTCTACATTTCTTATGTTTAAAGGTAACATTTTTTGTTCAGATATTTCAAATTAAAACTATCCTTGATCTACCCAATTAAGGTTTTAAAAGTGAAATCTATTGGTTATAAATTTAAAACAAGGGTTTGTATAATTCCTATACTGAAAGAACTGAAAAGTTATTAATATCAAAAAACTTTTATTTCTGAACAAATATTCAGATAAATAAGTATTCACATTATAAAAACATGAAGTTGCTGCTTTATTTTGGAGCACTTAAAACCTTGTAAAACATAACTTTATTATTAGTAATAAAGTGTTTAGTAGTTCTAGAATTACTAAGCAGGAAGAGTTTACTGAACTTCAGTTTGAAAAGTTTACAAAGATTATGTAGAAAAATTTAGAAAAAAACTTACTCCTTTTCCCAAGCCAAAACTTTCATCACTTTTTCTGTGTCATTATAGTAATTCATAACAGGAAATGTGATCACAAGTGCTGTGGCATTATTATAATTTTCATCTAAATATTTAATAAAAGAATAAAGTAGATGAGGAACTATTTCAAAGATATACACATACACACATAAAATACAAAATAAGGGTACCAGTTCACAGTTATCAAGCTCTTCACTGCTACACACATACTTGTTTAAAATGAAGCTACCTTACTTGTAAAAATAGGAGCAAAATAGCATTTGCATCTGCCTGAATTGTTACCAGCACATTTCATTCTCTATAGCCAAGGCAGTAATTTGTTAGTTATAATGTTCCACACATTAGAACACAACATGCTAGCAAATAAATTCCAGCAGCAATTTGCATATCTGCAATATAGGGGCAGTATAATTTGGACTGTCTAAAAAGAAGTGGATTTACAGGCCTGCTTATTTCAGCAATAAAACCAACAAGTACATCACACTTACTATCATATCCTCCCATCACCAGCCATGGGAAGATAGGACCACCAAATGTCCCCAAGCAAGGTTCGTGAAGGAGGGTTGTGTCATTCAGAGATGCTGGAGCCCTATCAAATTTGGACACAATGTGATAAGAACTTGTAAACTGGTGTTTGTTAGATAATATTGCAGTAAATTGCAGTGACTCATAAAGACCTGGCTTTTCAGAAGACTTTTAGAGTACACAAATTTTAGAAATAAATATACAACATGCTCAATCAGAAAAAAAAGTCATTTCAGTATTAATTTAGAAATTATTGAACAATATTTTTTCAAGTACAAACATTCAAATATGCCTTAATTTGGAAAATGTTAGGGCACAGTAGTCCACTTTACAAATTCACATTTAGATAATTTGCATTATCTGAGAGCTACAACAATACATTGAGAAGTATTCTGGCTTGGTTAGTACATGTTTCAATAAATCACATTCTGATCTGGTTTAATAATATTAAGCAAAGTCACAAGAAAGGGAATTATTGTTGATCTTAAAGTAAGTCTTAACTCTTGGGCAAATGTATCCTTACCAATTATATTTCAAGATTGAATTCATTAATTGTGCTAACTTATTTGTTTAGCTTTGGGTGGATATTTATTTATTTATTTAAAGGTTTATAAGGCTACCCAATTCATGTGTTGCAAATCTGGGTAGCATACAACATAGACAATAAACTGAAAGAAGAAAAAAGCAAAAAAAATATTTATCAAACAAGCAAAGTATTAATGTTTTGAATACTATGTCGTTGATGAGCCCTCAAGGCAGTTAACCAAGTATACCAATATAAAGAAAAGAAAATTAGCCTAACATAAATTTAAAGTTACAAAAGTATGTAATCAAAAGACAGGGGTGGTATTTTTGACTGGGCTTACCTGACACAGTATAAAAAGTGAGAGTGGAAGTCAGCATAGGTAAAAAAGTCATCAGCAATGCGAGAATCTAGTACAGAATGACTATTCTGGAAATAGTTGAGAACACTCAGAATAGTACAGTTGTTATTGTAGGGAGCAAGAGGTGCCAGGCAAATGTCCTTCAACATTACAGTTTCATTTTGATAAGATGCAGTTATGCTTTCAATACCATTTTGCAAATCTAGTATCTGCAAATATGAGAGAATAAAAAATGTATTACTTAGTATACCAATGGGACAGAATCTTTTCTCTCTGCATCTTTAGGATATGATAGATGAAGTTAATTGTAATCAACATTTTAATTAAAAGCAAGATATCAAGCACAATGAGCCAAAATAACTTTTCAGCAAATTCTGAAAACAGTACTTTTCTTTAAAAATCAGAATCAATTTAACTGACAAAAATACAATATTAAAAACAGTATCATAGTATTGAAAAAGGAAGTGCAAGTGTGTGTTTCTGTGTTCTTGTTAAGTGAACATAAAATTTAGTGAGTTTTCTAGCAAAAACATTGCTTTTATATACACACACACACACATTCTTTAAGTGAATATGTAATTTATTGAGCTTTCTAGCAAAAAAGTATGCTTTAATTAAAAGCATTTTTCTTGCAATCCTATAATTGCCCCGCCACCGATCCTATTCCTTGATTTGAAAGCTAATCTATGACCCATTTTAGTTTTTATGCCTTTTATTTTCCACAAGCAATCTCACCTCAAAGCCTAGCTTTTACTCTATCATAGTACAGTAAAAAAATAATAATTAGCTTTTGCATAACTCATTCCATAGATTGCAACCTAAACGTTCACTAGAATTTCTGCTGGTCAAACAGAAGAATATGCATTTAACTTGTACCTACACTAACTGAATATGAATATATTAGTTCCTATATTACCTGATGCAAAATATGTTTTGTAAGTGGAGGTCCAAAAGGAACATCTGGTCCTGGAAAATATGGAGAATAGATCTCTGGAGTAGTATTCACTGCCTGAATAATGAGTTGCTCAGTACGGAAGAAAGGTCCAAAATTAGTATCAAAGTATTCCTTCTCTCTCCGAGCTTGACTATTTGGGGCTGACCACAGATCTACAGGATTTGTAGTTATTTTGAGAAATGTCAAGCCTGAGGAACACATGGCAATGATAACCAAGGAGAACAGAATAACAGGTCGTGGATTCCGAACACAAAAAGCTCCCCATGACGTAAATGTAACTCTTAAAGCATTCTCAAACTTCTCACCAAATCTTTCACACCAAGTAGCTTCTCCTACAATGACACAATCACAAATATCAAATAACATACAACTGCACAAAAATTTTAATTAGACATGCTTTTAATGTCCTGTTATTTTTAAAACTATGAATTGTTGGTATCAAATTATTTTTTCTTTTTTATTGTAAAGAAAATCACAATAGAAGTATTTGATTTGACACAATCAGAATGAATAATTAAGATTTCTGTGTCCACCGTAGTTTTATGAAAATTTGAATGTTTTCAGATTTTGAGTGGGGATAAAAGAACTATGTTAAAAAGTTTTATGTGAAAAAGGATGTGATACGGCTGCCTTGTGACAACAGAGTTAATGCTGTGAGACTGGAGACAATATAAATAATTAGGGAGTATAGGCTTTTACACTGGTAAAGTGGAGTTGGAAAGAAGGAAGCAATTTTACCCTCTAATTATTTGTCACTGATAGCAAATAAATCATAATGAAATCCAAAACAGTTCAGACCATTATGTCCCATAATAAAGCATGCAATATTAACAAATTAACATTCGTGGTCGTTATTTCTAGAAGAAAGCACAAATATTGGTTCTAGAACTTACCAGTATTTTGATGTGAGTTAACAGAATATGCAATATTGCCATCAATGGGTGTATATTCAGAAACAAAATATCTCTTCCTGTAAATTATATAAACACAGACAATGTAGCACAAGTAAGCATTTTTACACTAATTTATGTCATACTGTAGATAAACTATTGGCTATTTGACCAAGTATAATTGTATAAAAAAGTATAGGCATCTCTTAACACACTTAAATTACAATGTGTACCTGAAAAGTAATTGTATATTTCAGCAAGAAACTTGAAAATAAGAAACATGTCTCCAAATCAACCATGAAGTAATAAGAGGAAATACAGTTTTGGGAATGTTCCTCATAGTCCACAGACTTGGATATTACTAAAACCTGGGGCACTCAAGGAGATCTAAGAATATTTTTCAGCAAAAATATTCTGAAATTAAGAGTGGGGAAGAGACAATCCAGCTGGAAGATAACTGAGAGAGCCTTCATCTGCCTTTCTTGTTTTTTCTGAAGTGCCTCCTTTTTATATGACGGTATTAAAAACCATAAGGTCTATCACGATGAGAAACTGTCTAATGTAGACAGCTTTTCAAAACATAAGTTTGTAACTAAACTGAGAGATTGTTACATGCTGTATATATAAGGCCATTCAACCCGACCATCCTCCTTTTTCAGCAAGCAATTAGAAAGGGAAAAAAATCCCACGGTTATAACAATGATTCTAAATTATGTTTACTCAGCCCATTTTCTGATGGCTCTGTAGTTCACAATCACTAGTAATGGAAGCATACCATTCATTTATCCACACTGAGCAAGGCCAACATTTTGTGTAAATCAACGCTAACAAAAAAGAGATCTCAATGTAATACAACTGCTTACAGTATAAGAATTCTTGCACTCATCCCATACAATTTTGCCATATCTGATGATGTTAATAGATTAAGTGGTCAAATATGTAACATTTTATTTTTATTTATTTACTTTTCAGATCTAGAGGATGCCTGTTTCCATATTTTACATTGTATTTTATATTACAGAATACGAAACATTAATGTCTATTAAACTGAGAAACCATTAGTGAGAAACAGAATTGTTTCTAAAAGTGATGCTAAATAGTGACTAAGCATAATTGATTTATTAGGATATAAACAGTTTTGGAATATTTTCAGTGTAAAGTGCTTTAACTGGCTATTTACCTGTAACACCAGATACCACAAACCACTGCAAAGAAAACAAGAAGAAATGCTGTGTAGGAGATCCACATAATAACACACATGGCATCCAAACCAAGCAAAAGCCAAGGGGCAGGAGGTGGTGGTGGCACTGGTTTTGGGCCACAGACAATGGAACAATCTTGACAACTACAAGGTCCTGTGATATCATCCATAGATTCATTGCAGCCTCTGGTAGCATTGTTCATAGGAGTCATTCCATGGATAGGTACATCTAACAAAGAAGATAACATTTATGAAACAAGAATGCAGCATTAGCTGTGTAGATATAATCTGTTGCTCTTTAAATTAACTCATAAGAATATTTTTATAGTTTGTCAAATTCAGTTTTGTGTCATTAAAAATTAGAAATTCAATATACCATGCATAATCTGCAAGATTCACATATTTAAAAAATGAAATAAAGTGATATAAAAGACAATAAACAAGTCCTAGTCCTTACCTATTTTATGAAGATATTAGCAGGCTAGTCTTCCAAGAGAAAGTATATTACCTGCTCCTCAAGTCAATCTAAACACTCAGTAAAGGGGGAGGGACTAATAAGCCTGGAGCGCTAACTATTATATAAAGGACAGTGCAGCAATACATGAGCAATGTTTTTCAATAGCTTGTAATAGGCCTTCCAAGTGGGAGGCACTATTACCACTTCCCTCTAGTATCTACAGCAGGGGTGGGGAACGATGGCCCTTTTATAACTTGTAGACTTCAACTCCCAGAATTCCTCAGTCAGCGTGAAGTCCACAAGTCATATAGGGGCCATCGTTCCCCACCTCTGATCTAGAAGAAAGGACAACAAACCTCACTAGATTAAAGGAAAACAGGCAGAATATTAAAAAATATATATATAAATGAGATTGGCTCAAGATTTTAAACTTGTCTCAAAATCGATATCTGGAATCTATAAAGATTTTTTCAGGGCCACACAGGATGTGAGATTCAGTTGAAAAGCAAACTAAATCCTTGAGGATAGTTTTCCAAGTTAGATAAATCTATCAACAGTATTATCTATCAACAAAACAGAGGAATCCATTGTAAAGGAACTTCCAATTTTATCCAACACTTTCAACAGTGAATTCTCATCCAAGGTAAGACCAAGTTCCAAATGGAGAAATACATTACACAGACAGTGGGGAACACAAAAGTTTCTCAAAACATTTTGATTAAATTACTTTCAGAACATTCAAATATTTATAGACACATAGCTGTGCTCCATATAAATGTAAAAAATCAAACAAGTAACACTACATCCAGCATATGCAATCATGCAAAAAATTATTTCTAACTTTGTAAGACTGAATCTATCAAACTAATTGCTTTGGAAAAATCAGTGTGTTTTTAAGAGGAAAATCTATAAAATACATTAGGTACATATATTATCAACAGAACACAATACCGATCATAATTAGTTGCAATCAGAAAAAAATTGAAAACATTAACAGTTTTGTTCGATACATATAATCAATTCAATTCAATCAATGTCAGAAAATATTCTTTTGCCTTTCCTCCCTCTTTTCTATGTATTTCTGCTTAATTAAAGGATAAAGATAAATGTTCAATTTCAAGTGGAATATAACTGGACCTATGCTAAAATGTTCCAAGTGACATCATCCAACTATTTATATCACGATTAAAATTGAGCATCTACTAGATTGTACAAAAACTAAAAGCATATTAAAATGTCCATATTTCCTACCTGAAAATATTGGAATCATGTTGAAGGGAGTTTGGCCATTATCTTTGCTAAACATATACTGAATCCAATTGGTTGCATTACAGTCTTTAACATCTTTCCCACACAACAGGCCCAATGCCTTAATATTGCTTGATGGAGCCTCCACATCTTTGCAGGCATTATACATATCTGAAAGTACAATTTTAACATAGAAATTACAACTTAATATACTAAATTATAAAAATAGGATTTATTATATTGAGTCAACAACAGCAGTAGAGTGGTCATCTCCACTTAATTTCTAAAATATATAAAATATTACTCAAGATGAACCTAAAAGATGAATACATTCAAGAGTGTATGGTAAAATGGGCAATTTTGGGGGGAGGGGGTATAATGTAATGCTAGGTAAATGGGAGAATGTATGGACGAATAGATTAAAATTTACATTAAATTACAGTTTGAAAGAAAACTTTTATAAAATGATGTCTCATTGTACTTGACTCCTGAAAATGTATAAAGGAATTTCTAATAAGTGCTGGAAATGTAATTAAAATCCAGGTTCACTTTTTATCATATGGGGCGTCTTGCAAATATGTGAAAACATACTGATAAAACATATGGCAATGCAAAAAATATTTAAAATACAAATGTTAATGAAACCTGAAGCTTTTATTTTAGGTATGATGGACAAGGCAATTGAAAAACAATTTGGGGTGCTAGTCCTTCACATGTTGACCGCTGTGAGGATTGTACTTGCCAAACAGTGGGGGAATAAAGGGATACTGACTGTTGAAGAATGGATTTTGAAATTGGCTGAAATAACAGAGATGGTGAAATTAACTGCTTTGATTAGAGATAATGGACTAGACAGCTTTATAAGAGGCTGGAAACCATTTGTGGACTTTCTACGCACTAAATATAACAGATAGTTAACAGAGGGATTTGAAGATTAGTGTAATGTTTAGCTCAACCTGTTGACTGCTTTTTCTTGTCTGATATATATATATAGAAGTATGTATGTATGTATGTATGTATGTATGTATGTATGTATGTATGTATGTATGTATGTATGTATGTATATTTTTTCTTTTCTTTCAGCACCCAGCGAAGGGTACATCCTACATGTTAAATGTTAAATTTAATTGATCACTTTTTTCCTCTTTTTTGCACACTATTTTTTTCTTTTTTGTTGTTTTTAGGGTTGAATGTATGCTTTTATTTTCTTTCATTTTGTTTGTTTTACTGTTTTGTATTTTATCTTTTATGATAAAATAATAACAAAAAACAATAGCAATAAAGCAACCCCGAAATTGCATTAAGATAGATAAGAGATTTTTGACATTTCATGCTTAACCAGTTTGACAAATCCTCTCGCTCTTTTCTTCACCTCTCACACCATGTCTCTCTATACATCTCTTGATGAACTACAAATAATTGTAGTTTCAATTGTTTCAGTGGTTTTTTCACAATACTAAATGCTGAGAAACAGAACTGTGCAGAGATATTATACGCGACTTATGACCATAACGGAGCCTAAAATTTCTGTTCCTAAGTGAGAGTTAAGTGAATTTGGCCTCATTTTATGACTTTTTTTGGCACAGCTGTTAAGTGAATCTCTGCAGTTGTTAAATTAGTAACACAACTGTGAAATGAATCTGGCTTCCCTTCTGAATTTGCTCGTCAGAAGATTGCAAAAGGTGGATCATATGACCCCAGGACATGGCAACTGTCATAAATATGAGTCAGTTCCCAAGAATCTGAATGTTGATAATATGTTCATGGGGATGCTATAACGGTTGTTAAGTGTGAAAAACAGTCATGTCACTTTTTTCAATGCCGTTGTAACTTCAAACAGTCACTAAACAAACTATTGTAAATCTAGGACTACCTGTATACAGCTAGTTAACCACTAGTTGAGTGTTTGTTGGACATTATGATGGTATTGAATGAGGTGTGGTTACCACTGGTCCTCAAAATTTTGGCCGTCCTATTTCTTCCACAATATCATGATTGCGATCAGAGTACTTGGCGAGCAACTCACATTTACAACAGTTGCAGCATTCTGTACTCACATAATTGCAGTTTGCAATCCTGCCTGCCAGTTTTCTATAGCAAAGTCAACAGGAAGCCAGCAAGGAAGGTAGTAAATTGTTCAGATAAGTTGTTCCCCACCTGTTCAACATCTCTTTCTCCAGCCACTTGTGCATATTTCCCCACCCAACAGCAGCAATCCCAACCCCCATCAGGTTCACACCATAAGTCTCTTACTGGCACACCCTTGTGCACCCTCTCCCATCAGCAACAACAACCCCAAGCTCTGCTGCAGTTACACCATGCCTCCCTGGCTACCAGCGCGCTCCCATGCTCCCTCTCCCACCTGGCAACAGCCACTCATCTCGCTGCTAGTCTGTTTACGTGCCTTCTGGAACTCGCAACTTCCTTCTAGCTTCTGCCCACTGACTTTGGTTACTGGAAGCTTGCAGTAAGCTGCAAGCAGGTGGCCACTTAACGACTCATGATCCTAGCTTAACAACGGAAACAAGGAGTGCAGGGATTGCTAGCACTAAGCAATCTGCTCACCAGAATATCACACTTTATGACATCATAAGAGCAATGGAAATTCCAGTCTCAATTGACATTGTAACTTGAGGACTCGTGTGTGCGTGTATCTATGGGTGTATACCTATGGACGTGTATATTTCTTTGTTAATCTGCTTTTGATTTGCCAGACCAAGATAAAATAAATGTTTCAACAGTCACATTTTTACCAGTGTTAGGAAATATTAATGGGAAGCTTGACTTAAGTAACTTGATTTAAAACCAGCAACTTCCCAACTTAAATTAAAAATTAGTTTAATTGCATCTGGGCTGATGTAAAGAACAAAATAATTAGCTCAATAGCCAAGAAGATTACAGGTGCATTTTTCTTTACCTGAATTATAAATGTGCTTATACATAAATGCACAGATAAATTTATAGAATTATTGAATTCTTTATAAATCTAGACAATGAAAAAAAATAGTTTATATTTTCTTACCGTTAGCAAATTTTTTTCCAATGTAATATTGCAGCTCTATGATGTTGGTTTTGTTCTCTTTTGTAACTGGATCATAATACGGCTTTGTTTGAGTAATATTCACAAATTCAGACTGATGAGGGCTACAGGTTAGCTCACAAAAGAGATTTATTAAATTATGAAAGCATGATGGACACCTGAAGAGAGGTAATACTGATGTTGTAGTATGTGTTTATAAAATAAAGCTCATATATGTTCTCTCTCTTGAGAGGAAAATAATATTATTGTACAAATGTTTAAATTTAAATTAATAATAAACTTCTGGAATGTTTAATTTCAAAAATTATCAATAAATCTTATAGCTATAATTTACCTAAAGCCTACAAATATTTCATATGTGAACAATACACAGAGTTCATCATGGTAATACAACAAAATACTAGTCTTAAGTAATTCAGTTTACTGGAAGTGATTTAATATTAAGGGGAAGAAGTCTGTTATCATCAACACTTTCTAAAACAGTTAAAGACCAAAATAACATTGAGTTTTTAAGAGGCATTCCTTTGTGTTTCCTTATGAACAGAATGCCTAATTAATCTCCCACAGTTTATTTAAAACAATCTATACAATCTCTCTATATCTCCAC
This sequence comes from Oxyrhabdium leporinum, assembly GCA_032468155.1. Taxonomy (NCBI): domain Eukaryota; kingdom Metazoa; phylum Chordata; class Lepidosauria; order Squamata; family Cyclocoridae; genus Oxyrhabdium; species Oxyrhabdium leporinum. The sequence continues at coordinate 5,478 of JANHFL010003250.1, read as the reverse complement.
ATACCTGGAAAGAAACTGTAAAGGTAGCTCCAGGCTACTTTTCAAAGTCTGAAGTTGCTGTACATCACAGCAAAGGCTAACATTCTCAAAGAAAAAACCTGGACAGAGTTCCTTAAGAAAAAAATGAACATTTAAAGAAATATTGCTAAAATGACAAAACAATGATTTTAACAACAGTGGGTATTAAAAGTCTATATACTTGTTAAAATGTCAAGTAAAAAAATCAGACCAAGATTAATAACTTCAGAATTTTTTACATCTCTAATATAACATGTAAGTTGTACAATTCAATTGAAAGACAAGCTGAAATGTTTTAGTGGGAAACATAACCATAAAAACCTTACAATACTGTGGTTGCATAAATACAATGCTGTTTTCAGTAGTAACTAATCATATTTAAACTGATGTGAAACAGTTGTCAATACACACCTGCCAATAATTAAACTGACTAATTAAAGTTCAGATTTACCTTGGTCTGATTGTTTTACATCTCAAAAACTTGGCATTTTAATCAGGTTGTGCAGACTTTTTATATTCACTGTATTTCCAGCTTACAATATGGCAACAGTCATCATTATTTTATAAATAGAACTGTTAAGGCATAAGATGTTCTACCTATGTAGGTAAATCAGACTATTGTATGCTGTTTGGCACAAATACACCTGCAGATAAGTCCCTTGGCATTTGCTACTGAAATATGCCAACCTTTCTGTCTCACTTATTGGGGGAGAGGGTGTTAGTTTGTTTTTTTAACAAACTTTTTGCAAAGTGATAGAAATAGTCAGTGATAAATCTGAAAAGTGATCAAATCACTTGGTGGGCTTCGGTGGATGATGAGAAGGAACGTCACTCATTTGCCTTCAGATAAATTTGCACTTTATAACTAAGCCACTTGACTGAACATTCACAATATAATTTCAGATGTGTTGATGGGTAGTCCTCAAGTTGTGAAAGCAACTGAGACTGCTGAGAATGCTGCTGCTAAGCGATGTGGATGTAAAATGTGATGTCACATGATATGACTGCCGTAATTTGAGGACTATTTGTAAATCCAGTTTTTTAGTATCATTGTAACTTTGAACAGTCACTGAATGAATGAATGGTAAGCCAAGGACTATCTGTACTAGTCCTAGAATTTATGAGAATTTCTTCTTTGAGAATTTCTTATTCTCAAAGATAGAATGATACATTCTTAAGACTAAGTTTTGAAACTACATAACACCAAGCAGAGAGAACTAATCTAAATAATCAAGACCATGGTTTATTATTAGCCTATCTGCATGCTGATTACTTGTACTAAGGCACATTTAAACATTTTATTAGGAAAACATAACCAAATGTTTTACATCATTTCCAAAAGGTTTATTTTTAAGAATCCTTCAATAAAAATGTAATTAATCAAAGACTTACCTGCACTAAATCATACCCATCCTTTGGTAGTGGTATCGCTGAACCATTATATTGACAATTATATCTTTTGTCTCCAGAAGAAATTTCACATTGGCCATACCATATGCAAGAGTCTGAGAATGCCTACAGATGAGAAAAGAACAATTAAGAAACAGGATGCATATTAATTGGTCAAGAAGCAGATTTAGTCATCAGACCTACAAAAAAGTAACATGTCGGATTATTTCATAAATGAAAATACAAAGCTAGACTGACTAAACAGTGGATATAAGAAAGCTATTTCTATTTAGTCTATTTATTTCTACTTGTTCTATTTATTTCTATTATTTAGTGTAATTGTGTAATAGGGTCCCAATATGCTACATCACAGAATGCTTGTGAAAATTCTCTGAGTTTCAAAATCAGACAACTATGTGGCATTAGGAACATGGAACAAATGGTGCATATTTAACTTCTGCACCAATATTTAACAGATAACTGATCTCAAACTCAAATCACCTTGAGGAATACCTAAGGAGAAGCCATTTTGTATACTGATACAAAAATTTCTAGTGAATCAAAAATGAAGAAAAAAGTATTGTGGTATACCATTAAACTTAAATGAATTTAAAAAATACTTTATAGAACAACTTTCCTATATTTTTCATTGTTTCTCTGTGTCTATCTGGCCTATAGTAATGTATGCAATGGCAGACAGGGTTGATATTACATTAAAGGCAGACATCTGATGGATGACTCTTGTATGAAGAACCTGGTGCTGGCCAAATCCTACCACTGCTTCCTGTTTTTATGTGTTTAACCTGTTTTTTTTATACAGGAGGTCAAAGTGGGGCAAAAGTGCTCTTTTCTCCCCATTCTTCAAGGTTTAAATGGGATTTTTCTTCTATTTGGCCAATAAATTAGAATAGAGCTGGGAGAGACCTTGGAGGTCTTCTGGTCCAACCTCTTGCTCAAGCAAGAGACTCTATACCATTTCAGACAAGTGACTGTCCAGTCTCTTCTTAAAAACTTCCAGTGATGAAGCACCCACAACTGTTCCATTGGTTAATTGTCCTCACTGTTAGGAAGTTTCTCCTTAATTCTAGGGTGCTTCTCTCCTTGATTAATTTCCGTCCATTATTTCTTGTCCTTCTTGTCTGGTGCTTTGGAAAATAAGTTTGGAAAATACCTGATGGAGTCTCATGGACTGAAGAAACAAGACTATTATAGCCTGGACTGGGGTATGTTTCCCTAGCACTAATCCTCCTTGCTATGACCTTAAGGTAAGAGTTTTGGCCCTGTGCCTAGCCAGGACATGCTAAGGGATGGCTGCACTTCTAGCTTGTCACTGAGATGCCATCACAACTAAGCCTGTCATCTACTGTCACTCCTTTTCATTACAGCTCTAGAATGAAATGCAGACTTCGTGTCTGTGTGGTTGACTGATGGCTCCCCGCACCTTATTGCAGGGCTTGAAGTATAGTTACAACTCAGCCCGCTCTGCACATGGACAAAGGCATGTTTCCCATTCTAAAGTTACAACTAGGAGGACCTACAGCAGAGACAGCAGCAAATATCCATTGGGATTGTCCTACCTGATGCCAAAAGTGCCACTTATTTGTCAGCTTAAAGAAGATCAGCAAGCTACATACTTTCAGTTATTGCCTTCCAAGATTGTTACGGTCAGTTTGGTGTAGTGGTTAAGGCATCAGGCTAGAAACCAGGAGACTATGAGTTTTGGTCCCACATCATCCTTCCGAGATGGGTAAAATGGGGACCCCAGATTGTTGGGGGCAATATGCTGACTCTGTAAACCTCTTAGAGGGCTGTAAATCACCATAAAGTGGTATATAAGTCTAAGTGCTAAGTGCTATTGCTATAAGGCACAAAGCCAGATGGGTGACTTTGGGCCAGTCATTTTCCCTCAGTCTGAGGAAAGAGACAATGGCAAACAATTTCTGAAAAAACTTGCCAAGAAAACTGCAGGGACTTGTCCAGGCAATGCCTAAATATCAGACATATCAGACAGCCAGTTTGGTCCAGTGGTTAAGACTCCACACTAGAAACCAGGCGCATTCTAGTTCAGCTTTAGGCATGAAAAACTAGCTGGATGACTTTGGACCAGTCAAACGTTCTCTCAGGCAACTCACCTCATAGAGAGTTGTTGCATGAAAAGTAGAAGGAAGGAATATTAATTAGCTGTCTTGAGTTATTTATAAAAATATATATTAAAAGGTGGGATGAAAAAAGCTTTTATAATGAACTGGATACCTACATATCCTGTGGGTTATGAGTTTGAAATCTCAGAAAAATAATAGAAATATGTGGTAGAAAGCCCACAGGAGAAAAAGTGCTTTCCAGTTATAGCATAAAACATCAAATGTGTATCTATAAGTTGGACATAAATTACGGATTTGTATTCAAAATAGTGAGCTCTTGGTTTTTAGCAAACAAATTAAACTAAAATAGGAAACTTTAGGAAATGCCACTGACATAGAAAAAGGAGACTTTCAAGGATGTGATTGCTACATATACTTGGTAGATTAGCTCCACTGCAATTAAGGGCAACCAAGATCTTGGAAAAGACATCATTTAAAAGAAAATGAAATGTTACTGAAGGAGAGATCCAGATATTATTCATGTATCAAGGATATTGCTCTGGAGGTAGAAAAATTTCAATTGGAGATGATTCAGACATTGGAAATACGGAGAGACTGGTATGTGGCAGGTATACAGCCCCCATGATGATTTGCTTTTCTATTACAATTTAGATAAACCACTAGGTAATGCTGGAGGGTCACCAACAACTGTGCTCCATGTTATCACTAATAACACTAAAATGTAGTTGGCCACTCTGGAAGCCAAATTCTGGCTGCCAGTGACAGTGACAGTGACAGTGAAGTTGACAACAGCCAAACTAGCCTGCTCCACTAGCTAGCTCTTGATCTATGACTCTGCTGTTATTGCCCTTTCTCTTCAAACCACATGATGCAACAACTGTCCACAAGCAAGCAAATACCCCTCCTTTAGCCAAAAAAACCCACCACAGCATACTTTCACCTTGAATACACCTGATTTTTCCCCCCAAACTCGTGGTTCCCCTCAAAAAAAAATCTCTAATTCCTTTTTGCTTTTTGTTCATTTGTTCTGGTTTCAACCTCTCAGCTTTATCTCCTCTCTAAACATATTGGAGAAACTTAAGACTACTTTCTAAGGGAGTTGGATAAATACGGGAAAAGTCCTGTATTTAAAACACTCTGGTATTGTATAAGTGGGGAGAAAAAAGTACCATGCAAAGATTTCTCAAAGGAAGACATCTTATAAATATCACATTAAGTTATTGCTTAATAACAGTATTTTGTCCAAATGGGAGGAGAGGAAAAGGCTATCATGAACCTGTTTTCCTTGTCTTAGCATGCCAAAGAACTGGGCTCTTTAAGTAGAAACAACCACCTAAGGGAAAATTGCAAAATCTAAAAAGCTGATACAGGGATTACACTCATCACTGAAATTTAACTCAGCATCTAGGCAGACAATACTCTTTGAACCTTGGGTCTCTTTCTTCAGCAAAAATGCATGTTGGTATTTCAAAGTGTGTTTAAGGATTGTACTAATCATGGGCATTTCTGGGGAAGCATGGCAGACTGAAGATAGCTCAGCTGTCATAGGGACAACAATCATAGTGAAAACTGGAGCTGTTGTATGGATCAGCCCCTTGGAACTCTTCTTGGAAGAAAAAAAGGAAAATTGACCACAAGTTTGCTTTCTTGTAAAAGAGATTATAAATGAGCAATCTCCAGCAGATTTCAGAGTTCTGGGAAGGGGGGGAAAGGGAGGGAGAGGGAGGAGACAAATCATCTTGCCTAAACTACAGTATCATACCTTCAAATTGGACAATTGGTTGTCCATTTCTTAATTATGAAATTGCTTATTAAGTTTCCAAATGTTAAGAACCTTCCAAAAGGTATATTATGCCAAGAAGTTTTACATAAGTTTAAAGTTTAAAAAGTAAAACTTTGATTTTTGGAAAACAGCAAAAAGGGGAATTAGAATGTTGAGGTTGGAACGCTGAGGGTCTAGATCAGGGAT
>JANHFL010003248.1:480592-494399 GCA_032468155.1 Oxyrhabdium leporinum | reverse complement strand
GAAGGAAGGAAGGAAGGAAGGAAGGAAGGAAGGAAGGAAGGAAGGAAGGAAGGAAGGAAGGAAGGAAGGAAAGAGATTATAATGAGAGTGAGGGAGGGTCTCAGGGAAGTCAGCGTGCCTTAGCACTTGGCCACCATAGGTGCCCCCGACATAAGTCCTGTGTCATACCCACCCTGGCCATATCCACCCTGGCCATGCCACTTTGTCTCCCCAAGGTCAAACACAACCCTGATGCAGCCCTCAATGAAATTGAGTTTGACACCCCTGTCCTAGCATTTATTTGCAAGAAAGTTCAACCTTTTAGAAAAAGTGAAAGATGAAGCAATGAATAGCTATATTTCAACTCTTCTTGGACAGAGAACTACCTCTAGAGGCTGGCATTTTGCTTTGCACTTAAGAAAGCTCCCCTATTTAAATCTGCTTTATGAAATAAGCATCTAAAAAGAAAATATGAACAATAAAATTCAATAGAACAAGAAACTATGGACTTCAAGGAAAGTATCTACAGATGCCCTTCTGCCCAGAAGCACCATGTTCATAACCTCAGATACAAAATCTTACACAACAGATTTTGTGTAGGATTCTGAGTGTCAAGTTTTCTATTTAAAACCAAGAGGGAAAAGAGGGAACTGTTACAAAAGCACTCAGTGCCTAAAATAAATCTTCCTTTGTCCTGGTCTGTAAAAAACATGACTTATCTAGATTGTTGAGAGCATATTCACTCATGCCTCCAAAAGTTATGAGTTATCATTTTCACTTTTGTCCTTGGTTATGCTGGCTGCAGTAAAACTCAAAATAACCGTAGGGGTTGCATTCAGTTGGGGCAACCTGGTGAGAGCTACTTCTAAACTTCCCACCTAAGCACTAAATAGGCCTGACTGGATAGAGAGGACCACTGGTTTGAAAGAGGGGTAAAAGACACTATCTGTGTTAAAATTGAACAGCTCTCTCTCTCAACAGAGGGGGAGGAATATGACACTACATATCTCCTGTTTACAACATAGTCCTTTCACCAGTTGCAAAAAGCTTCCACACCTATTTGCCCTCTGATTCAGGTGACTCAGAATAGCCAGATAAATCCTTTTATGGCCTCAACAGCTCTCAGAGAGAGTGCTAACAAGCAGACGATTTCAAAGAAGTATCTATCCCCCTTAACCATTCAGTCAGAACTGAAGAAGCTTCTTGGGTGAAAAGCGAAATGTCTTCCTCAAGAAAAAAAACAAACTCAGCCCAACTGCCTTTTGATAAACACCTTTGAGACAGCCATGACCTGGATGACTGAGAATCTCCATAGACAAAGAGATGACCCTACTTTTCAAGACTAAATAAGGTCTATCAGGTGCTGCCACCTGCTGAGATAAAGGAGGCTTCCCTGCTATAAATGCTAGCATGAATTAGAAGAAATGGCTCATAAGGTACTTAACTCAAGAACTAGTGAGAAGGATGCCAAAGCTCAAAATACCTTCCCAAAAACTCAATAAAAATTGACCCTTCCTTTTATGATTAACGGGAAAATTATTCAGTGTGCAGCAAATAATCATGTTCATTCAACGTGGATAGTTTCTGAACCGGCTCTGCCTGCATCTTTATTGTGACTCCATTCGTTTGGTGTATGATTGAAGGGTGTCACTCAAAAGACAAGGATTATGCAGCAATATATTTGTTGAAGGCCTTTGCTCAATTTCTCCCTGCCCTTCCTTGATCGTCTAGAACAGGGGTATCAAGCTGAAGGCCTGGGGGCCTGATCCGGCCTGCAGGGTGCTTAGATCTGGCATGCAGGGTCATCCTGGAAACTGAAGGACCGGCCCATGGTGCTTCTGCCAGTGAAAATGGAGGCTGGGAGTGCTGCGGGCAGCCCTCCCGTGCTCCATTTTCACTGGCAGAGGGTTGCAGGCCATCGCAGCCGAAAACAGAGCTTGGGAGCCCATTTTCTCTGGAAGAGCACTCGGGCCACCAGAGGCACCCCCGACACAAGTGATATTGAGCTGGTCACGCCCACCCTGGCCACGCCCACCCTGCCCCCCTGAGGTCAAACACAACCCTGATGCGGCCCTCAATAAAATCGAGTTTGACCCCTCTGGTGTACAATTTAGCCTAGATTAAGGTTTAGCAACAGAGCAGGTGCACCACCAGTAGATGGCAGTCACTGTCCTCCTAACTAAAGAAAGCAAAATGTGTGTATATTTTTCAGAAATACCCTCTTTTTCGTCTAAACATGAAATTGTGGAAGTTGGCTGCATTCTCACATATTACTCCCAGGATTTGGAACATTTTAAGGTTGCATAATCACACTTACTAGTAGAAAGGTTTGTAGACCGTTAGGCAGAATATGCTAGATTTAAGAATACAATTATAGGATTCATTCCTAACTTTATTTCCAACATATAATCCCAAAAAAAAAATTATAATTGTTTTAACCTGCCTTGTAGCTCAAGAATGGTGGAACTTTCTCTTGCCAGTTGCTTTATATCTTATGTTGAGAGGTTTTCTTGAATAATACCAACATTCACAGGGGGGGAAAGGGGTTATACAAGATATGCTTTCTATTTACATTTTCTGTTTCTAAAAAAGCACAGGCCTTCTTGAGTTATTTACAGTGTTTGTTTTTCCCCTTAGCACAAAAGCCAGCTGGTCTTTGATAGACTGTACACAAACTGAATACTAAGTCTGACTGTAGAAAATCGAGTGTCAACCCTCTAAGACAACTGAAATATCTTGGAAAGAGGCATATAAAACTCGAACTGCCAATGAGTTCTTGGCGGTCTCCATATTTACCATTTTATCTTTACAAGGAAAATTCGGTATGTTGTCTTTGTAGTGTCTCTAAAAGATGTATAATTCTGTGAGGTATTTAAAGAAAACATAGAACCAAAGGGCTGGAAGAGACCTTGGAAGTTTTCTAGTTCAATCTCCTGCCCAAGGCAGACCTTTACCATACCGTACCAATACCATACCATACCATACCAGCCATGGTAGTGCAGTGGTTAGAGTGCAGTACTGCAGGCTACTTCTGCTGACTGCCCACTGCCTGCGATTTGGCAGTTCAAATCTCAATGGGCTCAAGGTTGACTCAGCCTTCCATCTTTCCGAGGTGGGTAAAATGGACCCAGATTGTTGGGGGCAGTATGCTGACTCTGTAAACCGCTTAGAGAGGACTGTAAAGTGGTATATAAGTCTAAGTGCTATTGCTATGCTGGACAAATGGATGTCCAATCTTTTCTTGAAAGCCTCTAATAAGGTTTTACTAGAGCACCTACAACTCTGGAAGGCAAGCTGGTCCATTGATTAATTGCTCTCACTGCCAGGAAATTTCTCCTTAGTTCCAGGTAGGATCTTTCTATAACAATCTTCACACATTGCTTCTTGTCCTGCCCTCTGCGACTACCCCTCAAATACTGGAAAACTTTAGTCAGGGTAGTTAAAGTCCCTCATTACAGTGGTGTGTTTCCTGCAAACCTTAGCTAACTGATTAGCAAAAAGTTCATCTATTTCCTCTGCTTGTTTGGGTGGCCTGTAGTATACAACTATAGCAATTTCATTTCTTTTTCCTCCAATATTCACCCAAATTCATTCAAAGGGTTTTCATCTCTGGCATTACGTATTGCTGTAGAAGTGTAGTGATTTCTTACATACAATGCAATTCCCCCTCCTTTTTCATTGGGTCCGTTTCTTTTGAACTATTTTATTTATTTATTTAGCGTATGGCACGTGTTAGCCAGGGATCACCGAGGTGGTTGGCTGCCTCTGTGAAAGGAATTTATTCGGGCAGTGTTATCTTTACCCGTGGGATGCAATCATAGGCAATCGGGGGAGGCTCCTTTCTTGTCCCTCCGTGGTTTATTCGCTCATGAATAAATTTGAACTATTTATATCTATATCTATATATTTATAAGTTTGAACTATTTATATCCTTGTATAGAAAAAAAATATTGGCGAATTCCAAAGAGGGATTAAATAAATGTCTGGCATCACCCACCAGTGACCTTAAAGTCTACCAGTGTTAATTCCCAGTTGCTGAAAACATGTCCCTCCTCCAACGTGGATGTTGCCATATTTGTCTATTTGGGAAAGAAAAGTCCACGCATCTGTAGGCACCAGGTTGGGGAGGTCTGCTTCTGGGACCATTTGCCAAAATCAAAATTTAGCATCTGCTGAAGCCAAGCTAAGACAAAACTTCAGGAAAAGATTGGCAAAAGAAGGGACAAAAATAAGAGAGGAATGTTTTCATTTGTGGGAGCGAAGAATTTTGCACTCTGTATGTTTTTGTGGCTGACACAAGTAACACTTTTCTTGTTGGTAGTGAGGATTTAAACTCTGATGTGTGCAATTTCTGGCTGTAATAAAGATCAAGCATACTAAATTACAAGCATCTTGCCCATTAAGTTCAAACAATTAGTCCAGGGAATGTGACTTATGGCAGGGTAGTACATGCAGCCAAGAAAGGAAAAAGGTGCATAGACCTCAAGTGACAATATTTTAATGAGGGCCATATTGTTTGAAGCAAGCACGATTTCAAATAATTCCACAGGAACTGAACTGGGTTATCTAGAAATCAAATGATAGAGAGACAGGATCGGGAATCAAAGCGTCTGGCCCTTCCGCCCTCCCCCCCCCCCCCCACCAAAAAAAAAGAAGAAGAGAGAAGATACATGTTACTAAAGCATCAGAAGGCTAGTCTGGTGATTTCTTAGCAGCTCATTCAACTGAGCTTTCGCACAAAAGCATTGTTATTCTGAGGACAGTTCTTGTGACACACACAGCTAATAATGGACATCACAGGATGTTGGATGGTGTTGCCTTGAGGACAACGGAATTCCACCTGGATTGTTTTTGTCGTGTGTGGCGTGCAGCACCGTCCATCACTGCAGATGCCACAGTAACGGGGCTTATACATCTGGATGCTGGTGCAGTTCTGGTACTTCAGATGGGCAGCTGTGGGAGGCTTTATAGTTCGGAGGCATTTTTTCCCCTTCTACAAGAAAGCGCAGAACATTAATTAGGTGGACGCTTACATTCAAGTTAATGCAACATAGCCGTGATACATGAGGATGGAATGGGTATCATTTCAACGGCTGGAGACCAGTTGTAATTCTTTTTGGGTTAGAATGGAAGTCAGACCACGTGGGCAAGGATGCAAAATAAGAAATCTGTGCAGAAAACGTTTATGGAGATTCTCAATCATCCAGGTCATGCTTGTCTCAAAGCTGCTTTTTCAAAAGACAACTGGACTTTATTTTTTCCCTTGAAGAAGACATTTTGCTTCTCATCCAAGAAGCTTCATCAGTTCTAGCTCGATGGTGGGTGGAGGGGAATGGAAGGATTAGTTCTGATGGAAGGATTGGTTCTGTGCAGAAAAGTTGTGTATGGAAAACTTTACCCTTAGATAAATCTGGCATAATAACAATACCTTTTACAGAAAACGGTATTTAAAGGCCAGTGCTCTGACAGACGAGCACAATTCAAAGCACATTGACGATGTCTCCTCGAATGGTGACGAAACATTTGCAATCAAATTGCCAAGCTTGGAGCTCAGACCAACCGCCTAAAGTCTGGCAATTTCAGAATTGCGTGGTTATAGTGAAATTGCAGAAAAAAGTGAGGAATTAATGGAAGACACAATTTTTCTTAGGTACATGACATTCCTTTTTTACAAACAGTTGCCTACAGATTGTAAATCAACAATTGGTGGATTAAGATGAACCTTATTTCATATGTTTACTTTTGGGGATAGCAATAGCAATAGCACGTAGACTTACTTACAGCTTCACAGTGCTTTACACCACTCTCTAAGTGTTTTACAGTCAGCCTATTGCCCCCAACAATCTGGGTCCTCATTTTACCCAGCTCGGAAGGATGGAAAGCGGAGTCAACCTTGAGCCTGGTGAGAACTGAACTGCCAAATCGCAGTCAGAGGGCAGTCAGCAGAAGTAGCCTGCAGTACTGCACTCTAACCACTGCGCCACCGTGGCTCATAATGCTGATATTAATGATATCAGCATAGCACGATCTCAGATCCTTGACTGCACAGCTAGCCACTTGGTGTAAGGAGCTAGACTGACATGTCAGGTATGTTTGATAGAAAACATTTTTGGGCTGGCACAAAAACCTTTTTGGAATTGGAAATCTACTTGGACTTTGCAAAGTCATCTTTCAGCTGAATGTCCAAGCTGAGATTTCACATAGCCCTAGCAATTTTCATATGCTTTCTGCTGGTACAGGAAATCCAGTGGAAAATTTGAGTTAAACTGCAAAACTGGCAGAACTGGATGATGGAGACAAGATTAAAAAAAACAACACCTACTTAACTTTTTCCTGTTCCACGGAACAGGCTCTCATCATGGCACCCATAATTACTTCAAGGAAAAAAGGCAGCTTTCTTTGAGCCTGTAAACATTTACTTTTGGGTACTACGTTCCTCTCTCTGGAGGAGAGTAACTCAACTCCTCTGCCATAAAAGGGAATAAATGTCCATTAGCACCCCAAATGTCTCTTTCTTTTTTAGAAAAAACTTTCCCAGAATAACCTTAAAGTACATCGGGAAGTCAGAAGCGGAAAGTTTGACACGGCTCAAAATCTTGAAAATATCCTTGGAGGCAGATCATAATTATTAATCCACACCAGCCCATTATTTGTTAAAGAAACATGGAAGGTTGGGGTATAGATGGATTCAACTCTTTAAACTGAGAGTTGAAAGATGGCCATATTATTGCATGGTAGGTGCTTCTAGTAGTACATCTACTGCTACTTCAGAGTTAATTAATTCAGAATAGAGGTGGAAGGGACCTTGAAGGTCTTCTGGTCCAACCACCTGCTCAAACAGGAGATCCCAGGCCATTTCAGACAAGTGGCTGTTCAGTCTCTTCTTAAAAAGCTTCCAGTGATGAAGCACCCACAATTTCTGAAGGCAAGCTTTCCAGTGGTTAATTGTTCTCACTGTTAGGAAGTTTCTCCTTAATTCCAGTTGCTTTTCTCCTAATGTCAAGAACTAAAAAGGTCTTCCATCTAAGACACTGTCTAGATGGCCTTATTTTGGCCATCCAGTAGCATTGCAAGCTACTATTTGGACCCAACTGTTACTACTGATGGTAGCACCAACATAAAGCCATATAGGATGGCTCCCAAAGACATCTGTCACAAGCATAAATTCTTATGTCTATTTTGTACTGGGTTCCCCCTAAGGGAATCTTGCTCAGCCTGTACTTTCTGATTTTGCTGGGACTACAATTCTCATAATTCCTAGTCAACATGATAATCAGGAAATCCCAGGAACTGCATCTAACCATATATCAGTTTGCTGATATGTTCACTACAGCATCAGATTCCATATTGCACTCACAGTATATATGAGTACTGACTAAACGAATGTCCACATTGAATCAGTTTTGTGAGTAGAATTATAGAATTAACAAATGGCTTGAGAGATCATAGACCATCTTTTGAGACACTGGCCAGTCTGCAACAGTCCCATTGCTTTGGTTGCACTTGTGTTCAAGGTGTGATGGGAGACCACCAAAAACCTATGTTGTCACAGTGACAGCTCCACTTCAGAAGCCACTTCTGCAGATAAATGCACCCTAAATGACCTGCTGGGTCAGGCTAAGATTCATCTAGTCCACTGGCCTCCAAACTTGGCAGCTTTAAGACTTGTGGAGTTCAACTTCCAGAATTGATCAGCCAGAATTCTCAGAATTCTCAAAGTCTACAAGTCTTAAAATTGCCAAGTTTTGAGGCCCCTGATCTAGTCCAACATTTTTCCCACAGTGGCTCAATCTAAGACACCCAGGGCACTCACAAAGAGGTTGGTAAAAACAATTGAAATAAGGAACATGACAACCATCTCAACCTTTACCTCCAAGCCAAAGTTCTATGTGCTGTTCTCTCCAAAACTAATACACATTAGCACTATCGCTTGAACATACTGTAAGCCATACCTTATCAGGGGGTGGACTCTTTTCACAGGGGCGCACTTCACATAGCCTCATCTCTTTCACCATCTCACACATTGGATTCTTGTTGGTGACTCTGGTGGAAGCTCCCATGCCACAGCTGGTGGAACATGCACTCCATTCCGTTGTCTGCTCAATGCAGTTAGAACTTGAGTCAGAACCTTCACCCCTCAAGGTAGCTTCCTGTCTGAATCCTGAAGGCAAAATCGGCACAATGAATTGCTCAGTTGCCTAGAGGTTCTCACACAGTAAAAGATTAAGATATTAGCTCCAAACTGGAAAGGATATCATTGGCTATCAGTGCATTGCTCAATCATGTCCTGCAGGCTACTAAAGACTTCTTTTATGACTCTGTAATCCCTTTGATTGGGGTGGAGTAGGGGCTCTGAATGGAGCTGAGTGTTTACAGGCTGGATGCCCTTCCTGATGCCTACTTGGAGTTCACAGCAGATATTTTCTCTTTGTGCCTTAATAGAGAAAAATCTGTTGCTGCCTAGGATTGAATTCTCAACCTTCTGAGTGGAAGCTACTATACTTTTATACTATACTTTTACAAAAAACTCCAAACAAATTCAGCCATAAGGAAAAGTATTATACTGGTCCTGCTGCACATTAATTGCATTATAGTTTCAATCTATTTCTGAGTCTAATTTAAGTTGATGTTGTTTGAAAAGTTCTAGGATATCTGAAATGCCATCTTCTTCCAACATGGCCCAGTCCATAACTACCACATACAGGTGCTCCTTGATTTATGAAAACAGTTGGGAATAGAACTTCCATCACTAAGCAATGTGGTCATAAAGTGCTCACTGCTATGACCTTTTTCCCATGGTTGTTAAGCAAATCACGCAGCTGTTAAGCAAACCCACTGATTTTGTAAGAAGTTCCTGTGGAAGTTTGCAAATGGCAATCATGTGGCTCCAGGATGCTGCAACTGTCTTGACTACATGACAGTTACCAGCGCCCAAATTTGAGCACATGGATGCTGCAACAATTGTAATTGTGAAGACCTGTCATAAGGCATTTTTTCAGTGCTGTCGTAACTTCAGACAGTCGCTAAGCAAATGGTCATAAGTGGAGGACTACCTTATAAGTCACCATCAAAAGACATTAGGTGGATGAAGATGATAAAATAAGAATTTACTGCAGCGGAAAAAAAGGTACTAGGGAAATAGAAACATTACATTTAGTTTCCAGCTATTATGTTATTCCTCTTCTGAATGTTCATTGATATAAGGATTGACAACTAATTTTTCTTTCTCAAGGTATTTATTGCCTTCTTTTTTGTACACCACATTGATTTAATATTTAATTTAGTATGCTTAGGTAGTTTATGATCAAGAGGAAGTCTATAAATATTTCCACATGAGTAAACTGTAATTTTAAAAAATGATTTTCAAAAAACTGTGTATTTTGTAATATAGCAAGGATAACCTTGACTGTGAGGCCTCAGATCTATACTCAAGACGTATTTGCAGTCAGTCAATCTAATATAGACACTGAAGTTTGAAGGGCTACATTTCTCTAATAGGCTAAACTTAATTTTATATAAAGATAGTTTTTGACTTATGACCACAATGGAGCCCAAAATTTCTGTTGCTAAACGAGACAGTTGCTAAGAGAATTTTGCCTCATTTTACGACCTTTTTTTGACACAGTTGTTAAATGAATCATTGCAATTGTTTAGTTAGTAACACGGTTAAGTGAATCTGGCTTCCCCATTGACATGACCCTGGGACATAGCAACCGTCATAACTATGAGTCAATTGCTAAGCGTCTGAATCTTGTCCGTATGACCATCAGATGCTGCAACAGTCATCAGTGTGAAAAACACTTTTTTCAGTGCCGTTGTAACTTCGAACGTCACTAAATGAATTGTTGTCAGCTGAGGACTACATGTATAACATTAGCTACTTACAAAATTTCATAGCAATTTATAATTAATACCAGCAATTAAAGGAAAAATTGAAAAGAATAAAAGCACACATGAGAACATCACGTAAAATATAGACAGGACAAAATAAACAATAATCTAACAAAAGAAAAGCAACAATTAAAATTCATAGCAGTATTGTTATTCAATGTTTTGGGAGAATAAAAACGACTTTGCCTTATGTGGTAGAATGCAAGAGCTAGACTGTTCCTGGCCACTGTTTTCTTAGCTAGGAAAATAAATATTTTCAGATTTTAGGGCTATGACTGGATCTCCAAAGATTTAAGCATTGTTCTCAAGAGTCTTTCAAAATAGACTACTAAAGTGCAATTTTTTCATGACCCAGAAAGAGAAATTTTGGGGGAGCAACCACATTGAACGTAACTTTAAAATAATTCTCAATTACATTTCAATCCTATGATTGACCCTCCTAATTGTTCAACTATGGTTCAGAGCTTGTCCCTTCAGGATTCACAGATTCATTATGTTGGTTTTCAAGTTTCTCCTCACAACCTTAGGAATTAAAAACTTCAAGACACCAGCAATTGTCAAAAGATACCCAGGCTTTCTCAGTGGGGATCCCTGGCATTTAAGTTTCTACAAGAGGGTGCTTGGGATTCCGTGAGATATTATGATAAAAAAAAACCCACACCTTTGTAAACTTTGCATGCCAAAATGGTAGGGATTTTTATCCATGGTGACTCAGTTGCCAGCCTGCTGTTTTGCTGTTGCTGTAAACATCGTAAAACATGGATTGCACAGGCTTAAAGTGAATTGTATGGTGGAGATTTTATGCTTTCCCCCAAAAAAAAATTTATGCAGGGGTTTGTTGGCGGTCACAGTAATTGAAAACACCACACAGGATATTCATGGTATAAAATCAATTGCAAATGCAAGGACAGGACATAATATCTCCCTTCCTTGAGAGCTTAATGGAAGGTGGACAGTATACAATATTTTGATAGTATAACTGACACAATGGCTCCCACAGTTATAACTTACCTTTGTGGTCGAGCACCTTGATGTTATTCAATGTTTTTAAAAGAGAATACAGGTAGTTAATTTACACAAGCTAACTCACAAAAACAGCCCTGCATGTTATGTGAAGGCAATTATTAGTCGTGAACTGTCCTGTGTTAAATAGGGGGAGTGCTTGACTTACAACAATTCATTTTTTAGTTTAGTTTTAGTTTTAGTTTATTGTCATTGCATCTCGTACAATGAAATTAAATGCTATTTAGTGACCATTCGAAGTTACGACACTGAAAAAAAGTGACTTACGATCATTTTTCACACTTACAAACCTTTGCAGTGTGGTCACATTATATACATTAGGATGCGTGACAATCGACTCATACTTATGACGGTTGCAATGTCCCGGGGTCTTGGGATCACCTTTTGCGACCTTCTGACAAGCAAAGTCAACGAGGAAACCAGATTCGTTTAACGACTAATGCGTTACTAATTTAAGAATTGCTGTGATTCACTTAACAAATGTGGTGAGAAAAGTCGTAAAGTGGGGCCAAACTCAACAAATTTTTCACTCAGCAACATACATTTTGGGCTCCATTGTGGTCGTAAGCTGAGGACCACTTGTATCTGTAGCTCAGGATTGAAATGAGGAGTCCTTGGTGTTCTCTGAGCTTAGAACCAAGCTCAAAGAACACCAAGGAACTTTCATTTATTTTCTGTTTTTGGCCTTTGGCTGATATAAAGTTGGAATGTATATGCATGTGTGCCATATCTAACTGTTTTGTATCCATAGCCATAAAGCAATTTCATTAAATGCCTTTTTTTTCCGGTGTCTTTTGAATCAGTCTTGAGTTCTTCTGATTGACTGAAAGTACCCCTGTAGTTTCCTTAGGGAGATTTCAGAAGTAGTTTGCCATTACCCTTTTTCTAGGGCTAAGAGCGAGGGACTGGCCCAAAATCATCCAGATGATTTCATGCTGAAGATGACATGGTCTCCCAGTTTTTAGCCTAGTAGTGCCCTAACCGCTATACCAAACTGCCTTTAATGTCATTCCTTATTACAGGACATTGGGGGGGAGAAGGGAGAAGAAAGCTTTTAAGTTAAAGCTTTCCCACAATACTAGAGGTTTTTAACAATATCACATATGACATATGGAAGTATTGTATAATTTGACCTTTGGTGGAATTAAGTAATGATGGATGATAATTTGTTATGAAGATATTTGTAATAGTGTTAGAATTATATAATTTGGTTAAATGATATAAATATGATGAATAACAACTTATTTGTATTGAAGGTATGATACCCGGATACCACACTGTTCACACAACGATATGTTTGTATAAAGATTTAAATATAAAAAACTTTATGAAAAAACAAAACAAAAAAAACAATATCACACTGATTTCACATGAACTTTATGCTGCAAGATTTAAACTGGAAGTTTTATGAGTGGCAGAATCTGGCGGCATGGAACCGAAAATGAATCCTGGTCTTGCATGACTAATTCCGCCTGGCTTTAAGCATTATATTTAACCTTAGGGCCTTCTTAAGAACTGAACATTTGATTTAAGGTTGTTTTGCCACGCTGAGAAGGAAGCCAACATAAGCAAGATTTTTCCAGTCTCCCATATCATGCATAGTGCCTTTTCCAATACAGTCCAGAGAGGGACAACCATTTAAAGGCTGAAGGCTTTACTTGGTCCTTGAATAATGTGCCAAGAAGTGTACTCTAAAAAAAGAATTTAGGGCCAGGACAAAAAAAATGTCATCACCAGAAGATGGAAAAAAAAAGAACACTTAACGTAATTGGGTATTAAATGCAAGTAACAGGGAACAATGTCCCTTTCAATTAACTTATAGATGGTCCTTGACCTATGACCACAAGTGACCCCAAAATTCCTATAGCTAAGCAAGACAGTTAAGTGAGTTTTGCCTAATTTTATGACCTTTCTTGCCCCAGTTCTTAAGTGAGTCATTGCAGTTGTTAAATTAGCACAGGTAGTCCTCGACGTACGACCAGAATTGAGCCCAAAATTTCTGTTGCTAAGTGGGGCATTTGTTAAGTGGTTTTTTGCCCCATTTTATGACCTTTCTTGCCGCACGTGTTAAGTGAATCGCTGCAGTTGTTACTTTAGTAACAAGGATGTTAAGTGAATCCGGCTTCCCCATTGAATTAGCTTGTCAGAAGGTCGCAAAAGGGGATTATGTGACCCCAGGACACTGCAACTGTCATAAATATGAGTCACTTGCCAAGCGTCTGAATTTTGATCACATGATCATGGGGAGGCCAAAATGACCTTATGTGTGAAAAGGGGTCATAAGTCATTTTTTTTTTCCAGTGAAGTTGTAACTTTGAACGGTCACTAAACAAACTGCTGTTAAGTCGACGACTACCTGTAATATGGTTGTTAAGTAAATTTGGTTTCCCCATTGACTCTGCTTGTCAGAAGGTCGCAAATAGGGGATCATATGATTCCAGGAAACTTTAATTGCCATAAATATCAGCCAATTGCCAAAAGTCTGAATTTTGATCAAGGGGATGCTGCGCCGGTCATGTGAAAAAACTGGTCATACAGTAAGTCACTTTTTTCAGTGCCGTTGTAACTTCCAACGGTCACTAAATGAACCATGGTAAGTCGAGGATTAGAAACAGATTTTGAAGGGCTCCTAGGGCTTCCACATCCATTCTACCCTTTTAGATCAACTTCCTGCAATGAATTATGCTCTCCTAGCCTTAGTCTCTTCTCTAAGAGATCTGAGATCGATAATACGACACGAAAGAAAATTAAATGCACCAAGGTAGAAACACATGTTCTTATCTGCCATAAATCCCCAAGAATTGTGCCCCACCGTGATATGGCATTGCTAAGTCACAACTAGAGCCTAGGTGGCGCAGTGGTTAGAGTGTTGAACTGCAGGCCACTTCTGCTGATTCAATCTAGCGGTTCAAAT
>JANHFL010003248.1:465548-479548 GCA_032468155.1 Oxyrhabdium leporinum | reverse complement strand
TTAAAAATCAGTTAAAACATCTTAAAAAACCCCTCAGTCAGGGAAGGCTTGTCGGAAGAGTAGGGTCTTCAGCTCCCTACTCCCTACTCTACAAGAGTTGGGCCAGTGGTTATAGGTAGCCCTCGACTTACAACCACAACTGAGCTCCAAACTTCTGCTGCTAAATGAGACATTTGCTAAGTGGGTTATGTCCCATTTTAAGACCTTTCTTGACACAGTTGTTAAGGGAATCCCTGCAGTTGTTAAGTTGTGAAGTGAATCTGGCTTCCCCATTGACTTTGCTTGTCAGAAGGTCACAAAAGGGGATCCCAGGACCCTGGCATACTGCAACCGTCATAAATGTGAATCAGTTGCCAAGTGTCTGGATTTTGATCAATGCTTCTAAGTGTGAAAAAGAGTGATAAGTCTCTTTTTCAGTGCCGCTGTAATTTTGAACGGTCACTAAAGGAACTGTTGTAAGTCGAGGCCTACATGTATTTAATAATAGATTTAAAAATGAGTAATAAAAGTGAAATACTTGTTTCCTGCTGATTAGTACCTCTAATAATATCACTGATTTTATTAATGGGGGAAGGGTATCGCATAAATTCATATACCATTTTAGGAATGTCTGGCACCACAAATGTGAAAGTGCTTGTGCTAAGCTTCAGTCAGATGCAGCATATTGTATTTGGGTTGACCTAGAACTCCAAGTTAAAATCCAAGAAATATAAAAAGATAGAAAACTGACACAGAAAAAGACCTAGAAAAAGAAGCCACATTATGACTTAGCATGCAGGATACGCTTAGCTCCTTTGGCTTATAAACCATGGTTTATGACTGAGATGTGTGAATCTGGCCAATTATGGGTTATTCAACTAATCCTGGTTAAGAAAGCAAGAATGTAGCACAAAATTGAGTCTGCTTTTGTCTAGGTTTGCACAACATGCTGGAGTAAAAGATGGTTGCTTGGTGACTATCGTGCAAACCCAACACAATTGGATTTATTCCCTTAGCCATGGATCTGTTACAAATAAACCGGCTTATTGTATGATTACTATTTGTGACTTAGCTCAGTGTAGGAAACATGCCTCCTTCCCTCATTTTAGTTTCTATCGTGCAAACATTGGAGATAAAGTGGAGGATGCTATAATCTTTCAACAAAATTTGATAGGCATTCCACCAGAATTTCAATTGCCAATTCATTTCCCCCCTTTCATCCAGCACAGTTAAAATGATCTGGCAAGAATTCGTGATGATTACAAACATCAGAAAAACAAATACCCTTTCCTTCAATAGCTGCTTTCTTCTTGTAATAAAAAAATGGCACCAGGACCAACTGATGAGGACTTGCAAAATGCTTTTCATTTCCTGATCTTCTTTAAAGATTCCTATTGATGGACGGGTGGGGGGGGGGAGAGTAGAAACTCCAGAATGGCTGATGAGATTCCTTTTAAATTCAAGGCATGCCATGCCATTGCACCATCTGAACATTCAGAAGTGAATAGCTATGTTCTTGAACTGTTTTCAACCATAACTTGTGAACTTGTGGAGATGCATCAGGCTGGCCCAAAGGATTAGACTTAGAGAGTACAACGTGTGTATCCTGGTTTAGGAAATTTCTTGAACTCTGAAATGTATTGCTTTGTGCCCAAAATAAATATTTCAGCTCTTTTCAAACGTTCTTCAGGAGAAGAAATGAACTGGTCTTCCAAATTGGCCCTGTGGTGCAGCTGGGACAATCTGGAACTGAACCCTCTTAAAACTGTAGAGATGATAGTAGATTTTAGAAGAAGCTCTCCTATTCTACCACTTCTGACAATATTAGGCAACGCAGTATCAGCCGTAGAGACCTTTACATGTTTAGGTTCTATTATCTCCAAGGACTTGAAATGGACACCAAACATTAGAACCATAATTAAAAAGGAACAGCAAAGAATGTTCTTCCTGTGTCAACTCAGAAAACTCAGTTTGCCCAAGGATCTGCTGATACAGTTGCACAGAGGAATTATTTAATCTTGTCACTTGCACATTAAAAATTGTCTGGTTTGGCACAGCAACCAAACAGGACAGGTACAGACTTCAACAGACAGTTAGGGCTGCAGAAAAAAATAATTACAACCAGCCTGCCTTCTATTGAGGATCTGTATACTGCACAAACCAGAAAGAGGGCTGAGAAAATATCTACAGACCCCTTACATCCTGGACATAAACCAGAAAATACTAAGGGTAAAAAATTTACAGGAGAAGATCTTACATCTTATAAGTGAATGGAGCAGAATAATTTAACACTGGAGGATGTTTAGGAACAATGGACACAGTCTGTCATTATAGACAACTGTGTTTAAAAGATGGTATGGAAGAGGGAAAAGTTCTACTTGACAATGAGTATGATCTGAAAGTGGATTTAAAAAAGATAGACTACAACACCAATACGGAAAAAAAATATTACAGAGGATATACAAATGAAACGAGTGTATCTTAACAATTAAAAGGGACATATAAATAACAAACCAAAGGAATAAGCTGGATAACATTTCTGTATTGGATTTTACAAAAGAGTCTTGTTAAGCTTTTAAAGAAAAGACAAAGAAAAAAATGAAAAATAAATCAAATTCCAGGACATTATTTGAAGGTATTAAACATCAAGACTGTTAAAAGTAAAGGGAGGAATCTAAAGTTGATTTATTTGATCAAAATTAAAATAGATACATTATTATCTCTGGTAAACCTTAATAGACCCTTAATGGATTTCCACTGTTGAAAATTAACCATTTTGCTAAGGAATGTTGGGATGTGACCCCCGGTGTGATTTGGAATTAAAAGTAAGATGGGCAACTGCAGAACAGGAGTTGTTCACCTTGTTTTGAAGTTTGGAGAGATTTTTGTTGTTGGAAATCCTTGACAGTGGTCATTACACCACTCTTTCCCCTCTCTAGATTCCTCTCCATAGGTCAAAAAACATTGGAATTTTCTGGAGGTGGAATAGATAGGAGTGGTTGGTAGGGAAAAAGAGGGATGCTTATCATTTAGAAAAAAAATGTGCCCCAAATTTGGTTCAGTTAAATGTGGAATTTAAGATGCCTTTGCATCTCTGGGTCTCCAATTTTAATAAAAACCACTATGATTTGCAAAAAGTCATCCTGGCTGTCTTCTATGTTGTTTTTACCTAACCCTTGTTGACTGTAAATCAAGACTGTGTGAACCACCACATTTGGGCAGAAATATTAAGGAAAGGGAGGAATTGAAAGACAAGCAAGCATAGTCTTGGCTTTGATAGGAACAAAGGACTATTTCTGGAATGTATTGTTATGCCAAGACCAACAGTCTTCTGTAAAAATAGCTCTGGGCTCATGTAGATCTTCGCTGCATATTTCACTTAAACTTCACATGCTTAATTTGGAGCTTAACTGTGGATGCCATTTTACATTTTATGCTATAAAAATGTCTTATGAATTGATTGAATGTCACAGTTTTGTTTTGGGCAAAGCACGTTCTTATCAGAGAGAGGGATGGGGAGGGATGCGAATCTTATTTGTGTGGCACTCTTTCCGAAGTACCTTAGGTTCCTTCCTAAAAAAGCTAGATGGATCTTGGATGGTTTTAAAATAATTGAAGATGAAGGAATGCTTCTTTAAGTCCATGGCTGATCTGGGGAATTTCAATCTGCCATCTCTGGGCATGGATTTGAGGGCTGCTCTGGAATTCATGGATGAGGAAGAACAAGCTCCCAGTCAACCCTGCTAAGATTAAGCAATTAGTAGGTTCTGAGGATCTCCCAAGCTGGATATTTTCCATCTTTTGTCTCTGAATGAGGTTGCATTCCCCCATAAAGAGCTGGTGCAAATTTGGAGGGTTCTCCTTGACTTGTCAAAGAAGATGTGCGTGTAGGTTCACACTGGGCAACAATTGCACCCAGTGCTAAATCAGAAGGCTTTCCCCCCCCACCTTTAGTCACCTACTGTTTGGATGGAAACTTTGGAGCATAAAGAAAACCCGCGAAATCACAGCACTTACATCTCTAGAGATGGACAGGTTGTTCTATCATCTAAAGAGTAACAGTTCATTATCCCTTCTTATCCAGAGAATCAGCAATATCTTATTTTGCTGTGATACATCAGAGGGATGTGCAAGACAGTGGAGCACATGAAATCAACATCTCCCTCTTCTCTCTTACTTCTCTCTTTCTCCAGTCACCAGCTATTGAAGTGATGGTATAATTTCAAACAATTCTGCAGTTTCAAGCAGAGTAAGGATTGGTATCTCAAGGTGCTTGTTTTTCTTTTATATTTGTTTTCCCTTTGATATGGTTTCAGTTGCATCTTCATTTGGACTCAAAAAAACATTTGTTTTCTTTGAGATGAATGTACACAGTACAGGTAGTCCTTGATTTACAAGAGTAATTGAGCCTGGAATTATGGTCATAAGTGTTGCTGATCCTTAAACGAGTCATCACATGACCGACCCGATGTTACATTTTATTTTTTTGGGAGTGTGAGCATTCATTAACAGATTTTGCAGAAAAAAAGATCGATTGGATACTGAGTGCAGAAGTCATTTAGAGCCTTCAAAATTAATATTGACACTTTGAGTTGTGTAGGAGGGAGAACTATGGCAGCATCTGGAGGTCCCCAGGTTGAAAAAGGCTGGGTTATGGTTACATAATCTTGCTCATGGACAGGAATCAAAATAACCCTCTGAATACAGCCATTGTTTTGTTATTTGTGCTACATGTACACAATCCTTCACCGAAGCAGTTCCATATTGACTTCCACAGGAAGATAAAAGGTGACTGAAATAGTAAATAATATGTTGCTATTCAAAAATGTTTTCTTTGTCCTTAACTGCATGTCAGGATATGTTTTGTTCCTGGTTTCTACAGCCAAGATGGGCCCAGAAACTGCATTCTGCTCTAGTATTTAGGAGTTGACCCTTTAAGTAAATATTCCTTCCACATACCAAAGGGATAAGCACATAATATATTGAATTAAAGTCTCTTATTATCTCTTCTCCACCCTTCTTAGTTATTTGAATCACTAGCTTAACAGTAAAAATAATCACATAGGTTCAGAGTTTCTCTTAAGAAAAATGAACCATTCTCGGAGGCTTTTTTTTTCTTTTTCTTTTTCTATCTCTCGCTCTCTCACAGATAGAGAAAAAGATTGTCCAGAACAAACGTAAAGAATAAACCACTTTCCCCTAAATATACAAGTTCATAAAGACGGTCCCAAGAACAATATCCAGTAGATAGGAACCAAAATATTGAAAGTATTGCTAGTTGGTATTTTGAAGGATGATTAGCATAGCAGAGAATGCTAGTGTCAGACCTGCCCCAGTCTGATCCCTAGGGAAGAAAAACCCTCGACTCCATTTGGTTGAATTGAAAGGCACTTTTACTAAGAGATACTGGTTGCAGTCAAGTCAGGTGGAAACTGAGTTCCCAGGCAAAAAGACAAAAACTATTCCCTTCAGTCCTGTCCCTCTCCCCATGATCAGTCCAAACCCAGCCAATGCAATGCTGCCTGATTGTTATGGGATTGTTAACACTCTGAGGTGTTTTGGCTAGTAAATTTTCCACATTCAGGGCAAACGGCCTTGAACATGCCTTGGCAGGAACTGGTCCGACATAGATCTACTTTTCTTCAGCTGTCATCCCCCAAATTCCCAGACAAGAATGCACACAGGTTTATTGCTGCCCACTGAATTCTCCCCCATGCTTTCCCCCCACCCCATCTTTTGATGGCAGGACGCCAGTGCGACACCAAGCCAAAGACGGTGGATCTGACAACTAGCTTGGATCGACAAGCAAACCTAGTTCATCTAGTGCCAATCCATATAATGACTTTGTTGGTTTTGGCATAATGTCTGAACCCAACTTATTGTAGCTAACTTAAGAGGCTGAGGAAATTATGGCTTACTGCAATGTATAAATTCAAAGAGTGCTTTCATAGCACAAGTGGCATCATAATAAAGTTCCTGTGTACATCATCCTGATTAATATCAGGGGGTTTCTCTCTCTCTCTCTTACTTGCCCTAATTATGACATAAAGATGCCCTGGGAGCTGCTCTTTTCTGGCAAGCCCTCATGATGTTGGAGCTGAGATCTTTATTAGCTCTGAGAATTCCTGCAGGAACACTGCATCCATCACCTTGTCTGAATAGGTCTCTCAGGACTGTCCTGTGGCAGCTGAATATGCCAGAGTTTATATATTTGTCATATTTAGAACCTGTCCCTTCCAGTTAAAACCAGCTGGGTACATTTCACAAAGATAATATCAGCATTTTAAAATTTCTATTCCAGTTCTTGGAGATTGCCTGAACAAGTCCCTGAAGTTTTCTCGGCAAACTTTTTCAGAAGTGATTTGCCATTGCCTCCTTCCTAGGGCCAATTGAAAGTGACTGGCCCAGGTCACCCAACTGTCTGTGTGAAACTAGAATTCCAGGTCACCTCGTTTCTAGCCTGGTGCCTTAATTACCACTTGAAACTGGCTCTAATATGAGCCTTAAAATCTAGCAATTATACAAATATGCCAAAATCCATAAAATGCAAGACCAAATCCGTAAATAATAACCATATGAATTACTTATGGAGCTGCAAACACCATTCACAGAACTAGAATTGTAACGGGGAAAAAACAAGCTACCACAAATAACTTCTAGCCTCTTCTTATATCCCCATGTCCGTTTCAGTTTTGGATGTACAGTACCAGGTATCATACTGATGTCTTATTATTGATTAATAAGGGTAAAATTGACAATGTAATCAATGAAGGGGAGAGGTGGATCTTCCCTCACCCTAGATGGAAGTAGAAGATAGATGGACAACTTTCTTGGGTGTCTATGGAAATTCTCAGTCATCCAGGTCATGTTCCATAGGTGCTTTTCCAAAAGACAACTTGTTTTTTTCCTTGAACATATTTCGTTTCTCATCCAAGAAGAATTCAAGACATTTTGTGGATGAGAAGCAAAATGTTTTCAAAGAGAAAAAACAAGAAAGTCTGGTTGCCTTTTGGAAAAGCACCTTTGGGACAACTGCCTCAGCTGTAGACTGAATTCCTGATTTAAATGACCTCTTCCGATTCTTGGATTCTATGATTCTAAGCCCTGGACCGAACTTGCTAGCTTTATGGTTGGGCATGATGGTTGGTTCTATGGTTGAGCATGAAAAATTTGGCATAGGAATGGCTAAAGGCTTGAACATTGGGTGCTATCTAACAAAATGAAATTCAATGGTGAAAAAAGCAATCTTCTATATTTAGGCAAGACAAAATGCGCAGGTACAGTATATGTGGTACCTTGCTCAACAGTAGTAACTGTGAGAGGGATCTTGGAGCCCTAGTGGACAATCATTTAAATATGAGGCAACAGTGTGCTGCACCTGCTGCACCTTCTAGGCTGCATAAACAGAGGGATAGAATCAAGATCATGTGATGTGTTAATACCACTTTATAATGCTTTGGTAAGGCCGCACTTGGAATACTGCATCCAGTTTTGGTCACCATGATGTAAAAAAGATGTTTAGACTCTAGAAAGAGTGCAGGGAAGAGCAACAAAGATGATTATGGGACTGGAGGCTAAAACATAAAGAACGGTTGCTGGAACTGGGTATGTCTAGTTTGATGAAAAGAAGAACCAAGGGTGACATGATAGCAGTGCTCCAATATCTCAGGGGCTACCACAAAGAAGAGGGAATCAAGCTATTCTCCAAAGCACCAGAGGGCAGGACAAGAAGCAATGAGTGGAAACTAATCAAGGAGAGAAGCAACTTGGAACTAAGGAGAAATTTCCTGAAAGAACAATTAATCAGGGGCATAACTTGCCTCCAGAAGTTGTAAATGTTCCATCACTAGAAGTTTTAAAGAAGAGATTGGATAACCATATGTCTGAAATGGTGTAGAGTTTCCTGCCTAAGCAGGGGGTTGAATTAGAAGACCTCCAAGGTCCCTTTCAACTCTGTTGTTCTATTCTATTCTATTCTATTCTATTCTATTCTATTCTATTCTATTCTATTCTATTCTATTCTAAATGGATCAAAGTCAATGGGGGAAAATTGCATTGAATTCCACGGCTGAACGTGTCAACCTTCAGTGGATGGATTACTTGGTAGTAATGCTGAGTAACAGGGACTAAAAGTGCTTGGAAATAAATTCCTAATTGGGAATCTATGGGTCTGTTTATTTTGTTTAGCATTTTTGGCTAGAGGCAGGAGTGTAGCTCTTGTGTTTTGTTACTGACCTGTTCCCATGGAAATAAATACCTACTAGGTTTAGGACATGTAAAATATAAATAACAGAGCATTTGCTTTTCTTTTTTGTTTTAAATACATAAGGATTCAGTAACTATTTCCACAGAAAATACATGATGAATCAGATGATGAAAGATTCAAAGGAAATGACCAGCATTTTCAAGCCTAAAATGGTAGTGTCATTTGTTCAAAAACCTTCTGCCTAAAATGTTGGTACCACTTGTTTAACACCTTAGGCAGGAGATATTTCAAGGAAATTAATTGATGTGGTATGTACCTGCAAACCTTCTTTACTCTTCCTTTGATGGAAGAGCAAAACAATTGATGAAAAATTGGCTCCAATTTTGATACTTTAAAATGGAACTTGTTAGAATTTGGATCTAGGACTGAATCGATGGTGAAATAGATCCATAAAATAGGTTGGAAAATTGAAGCTAGCGTTAATAAAAGATACTTCATGAGTTAGTATTATACAGCACAGGATCATCCCAAGTTATCTACAATATTAGGAGTGAGGTTAGAATGCTGGGCTGACGATTGGTATCCTTGTGTTCAAGACCCGTTGCTGCTATGGGGTGAGGTGAGCTCCTGTTAAACGCTCCAGCTGCTGTCAACCCAGCAGTTTGAAAGAGTGTGACTGCATGTAGATAAATGGGTACCACTTAGGTGGGCAACATCACGGGGCCACGAAAGGAGCAACCCCTGGGCATCCCCGGGCAACAGTGATGTCATCAGCAAATAGTTTCCCCACAGTTGTATTAGTATCTGCAATACTATGGACCTGCATATCAACTTTATAGATGTATCTAAAACTTTAGCGTTTATACCATAATAGGATTTCATTATTCTGGAATCAGACAGCATCTCTGTTCAGCAGTTGAGCTGAATTTCTTTTCCAGCTCAGTGACTCTGTACTTAGCTATTATGAAGCTAGTTTATTTTTTGAGATGGTACAGTTCAAAATGCGTGGCTCATTACTCCATTGGTGAAACTCTTGCTGTTTGTTTCCTCCAGTCTCTGGGCGGTAGAAGATCTTTTAAGGGGAAAAACAGCATGATGGTCTGACAGCTTTTTCAGCTTCTCATTCCAAATGCAATTTTTGGAATTTTTATAGTGAACCAAATTCACTATGAAGTAAGGAGACAGATGGGGTGTGTGCAACTAATTTATTTTGCTTCCCTTTAGTAGTATATGAAGTGAAGATAAACATTTTTGCTGTTGTTGTTGAAAGACCAATGGCAATTTAGAACAGGGCAATGATTTTTCCTCTTTTTTCCCCTGTTCTCTAGCGTTAACAGCCATGTAGACAGTTCCAGATCTTCTTGTTTTGAAGATTAGAGGTTTGATGTTTTATCTGGGTTTTAAATGCCTTGTAAAACTGTCTGAAGAAATTTTGAATTTGGCAGCCATAGAAATGGAAGAAATAAACAAATTTATAATGCAAAAACAGAAGTGAAAAAACATTTGCCCAACATCAGAAATTCTCCTATGACTTTTTCCAACAAAACTAAATCCTGTGGACTATAATTATGTGATCTATAATGTGACTATAAGTATGTGATCTATAATTTTCCATCTAAATCACCAGTAGGGTAAAACCTCTGCTTACCTCTGATACTGATAATACTGCCTTATAGTCAAGGCCTATGCAAAGACGAGTTGAAAAGTTTTTGAATGTTCAGATCAATTCAAAAGTCCAAATAGCACTAGCAATAGCACTTAGACTTATATACCGCTTCAGAGTGCTTTACATCCCTCTCTAAATGGTTTACAGAGTCGGCATATTGCCCCCCAACAAACTGGGTCTTCATTTTACCAACCTTGGAAGGATGGAAGGCTGAGTCAACCTGTTGCCCAAATCCAGTTTCTCTGTCAGTCCAAATGTTCAGATTGGATTGATTCCAAAGTCTGATTAGAGTTTGGACCCAAAAGGCTTCAACTTATTCACAACTGGATTAAATGCGATCATTATATATCATATGAAACTAATACAGTAAGATTTCTGAAGCCTCCTATTATTTTTTTCTAGATTGAGCATAAATAACGAGGGAGGAATTTTAAACAATGTTGTTCTAAGTTACGACTGTATGAAAGAGAGAAGATTTAAGAGTAAATTCTGGCATAACACAGGGTTACATTTAAGGATGCTGTGATTCTATAATTTCTAATATCTTTTTATGGGACCAGAAGAGTTTCCAGCCATTCCACAAGGATAAGACTCAGCACCAGCTGCCATGATAAATAACTCACGCAAAGGAAAACAGTCTTTTAATTTCAAAAAATGAAAAGAAAAGCACGTTCCTCAGCTGATTGTTGATACAACTTAGCTAGTCAATCTTGCCAGTCGATCAGAAATCAGAAATTCTGATAAAGAGCCAAATATTGTGCCTGGACAATATAAAATAATCAAATTGGAAGGGACCTAGGAGGTCTTCTAGTCCGATCCCCCTTCCTCCCCTCCCCTCCCCTCCCTTCCCTTCTGCTTCTCCAGTAGGCCTGATTTGCAGTTGTACCTGCTAAATTCCTAAATGTTAGGGAGGCAAAGTCAACAAAGGAATAGGCCTCAGGCTCTTCAATGAAGATATTTGAACGTTCTGGCGAGCCACGCATAACTAGAAACTATTTTAAAGAAAAGATGTTCCAGTCCAAACATGGATTATACCATATAAAAAACACTATCACTTCTGTGGGCCTCTCCTGGTGACCCCTCCCTATGGATTCAAGGAATATTTCAAACATATTATGAGTCTGCAGAAGCTAATCCTTAAGGGCTGTTTTAATAACAGTCGCTTTACATCAGCATGGCGTTTGTTGTTTAGTCATACAAACTTGTGGATCAGTGAAAACATCACAGTCTACACGGTTGCATTTTGGAGTAATATACAGCTCATTTCAATACAGGTAGTCCTGGACTTTCAACAGTTCATTTAGTGACCGTTCAAAATTGCGACGGCACTGAAAAAAAGTGAGTTAGGACCGTTTTTCACACTTAGGGCCGTTGCAGCATCATCTCCATGGTCACGCGATCAAAATTCAGATGCTTGGCAACTGACTCATATTTATGACGGTCGCAGTGTCCCGGGGGTCACGTGATCCCCTTTTGCGAACTTCTGACAAAGCAAAGTCAATGGGGAAGTCAGATTCACTTCACAACTGGGTTACTCACTGAACCGCTGCAGGGATTCACTTAACAACTGTGGCAAGAAAGGTCGTAAGATTGGGCAAAATTCACTTTAGCAACTGTCTCATTTAGCCACGGAAATTTTGGGCTCAACAGTGATCCTACCTGTAGTCCTTTTGTGAGGTGACTAGGGCGCAATCCTATATATATCTGCCTATATATATACTGTAAATGTCTCGTTGGAAAGTACAACCTTGGCTGGAATTCCTGCGTTTACATTTGAAGCTATTTCCCAAACAATCTTGCTAATCCAAGCTCTGAGAGGATTAACCACTTCCCCCAATCCAGCGCATTACCAGAGAAGGCTGCCTGGTTTGCCATCACTGTGATTGAAAATATATAGATAAGGTATATAAACACCTTTATCTGTTCATGAATGTGTCACGTTTGAGCTGCACTATTTTTCACTAGATTCAAAAGAAGGTGGAAAATGGACGTTGAAAACTAAGCAAGGTCATGAGGAAGAAGTCAACACACCGATAAGAGAGACGCATGAATTGCCGAGGCCAGGGGTGTCAAACCTGATTGCATTGAGGGCCACATTAGGGTTGTGTTTGACCTTGGGGAGGGGGTGTAGGTGTGGCCAGGGTGGGTGTGGCCAGCTTGATGTCGCTCATGTCGGGGGTACCTGTGGCGGCTCAAATGCTCTGCCAGCGAAAACGGGCTTCTGAGCTCCGTTTTCAGCTGCAGCGGCCTCTGCCAGAGAAAACAGAGCTCGGGAGAGCCGAGCGCAGCCCACGTGAGCTCTGTTTTTGCTGGCAGAGGCACTATGGGTCGATCCTTTGCTGTTTCCAGGACGGCCCCGCGAGTCAGATTTAAGCACCTCGTGGGCCAAATCTGGCCCGTGGGCCTTGAGTTTGATACCCCAGGCCTAGGTAGTTGGTTAGAATAGAGTTTAAAAAAAAAAGTCCTGGAATATGACAATGGCAAGCCACTTTTATATTTTTATGAATAAAAGCTACATGGATTTGTCCCTGGTATGACAAGGAAAAATATTTTACAGTCTTTACTCTGTAGTAGGTGGCAGCAGCTGATCTTAAAAAAAATGGATGGGCTGGCACTGCCCCAGACAGACCTGGCGCACAAACTCAGAGTCTTTCTCAACTCACACCTCTTGCTTGATGAAGAGATGACAGTTGTGACTAGGAAGGCACAACTTTTCGGTTGTGTACCAATTGCATCCTGAATGAAGGTGAAAATATACATATCCCAGGATAATGTTGCAGGATCCGATCTGGGTCCGGTCACCGGGACCAAAGGTTTAGTCTTCCGATATTTCAGACTCGTGCTGGAGCCCATCCTTAGGGACCTTCTCTCTAGCAGAGTGTGTGTAGAGAGAAGATCCCTGAGGATGGGCTGTAACGCAAGTCCAGCAGAAGTCCAAAAGCTCGGAAGACTAAACCTCTGGTCCCCGTGCGCCAAGTGCATCCATTCCTGAATCACACTCAACAAACACTCAGTCACTCATGCTCTCATCAGCTCCCACATGGATTATTGTAACATACATTACATGTGGCTACCCTTGAAGAGCATCCAGAAGTTTCAGCTGGCACAAAATTATGTGTTGCAGCGGCATGGCAATTATGTGCACACCAAGGTTAGTGCCTGCTACACCTGGATACATGGTCTACCAGCTAACTTCTGGGTTCATGTCAAGGTGCTGGTCCATGACCTATAAAGCCTTACATGGCATAGAACCTGGTTATTTGAGGGACCACCTCTTCCCAAACTACCCATCTCCCCATGCCACAGGTACAGCAGGAAGAACATGTTGGAGGTTCCATCCCACGTCTGATAGAATCCAGCAGGAGACACTTTTCCCCACCTACCCACCCTTCAGAACATCATTTCCCCTGAGGTCCGATTGGTCTCAACCACGCTGATCTTCAAGAAGATCCTGGAGACATGGCTTTGCCTGCGACCGTGGGTAAGGAGCCTGGCTTTATTAATAGAAAAGCTAAGTGCACTTCCTGGAGATTATAGACCTTTTTAATAGTTTTGATTGATTTTAATGTTTTTTTTTAATTGTGGTGAAATGTAGTATGGATTCCCAGGAGGGAGGAGCTGTATTCCAAAGGAGCAAGAGACAATGATGTTTAGATAGTTTGATTGAGAGAGAGTTAAGACAGCTCCTCCCTTTGAGGATGCAACCAGTCTGCTTTAGTTTGGTAAGATTTCTGTCTGTGGGCGAGGAACAATAAAGGAAATTGCTGAGAAGAAACTCAAAGAGTCTGACAAATGATTCTTATGGTTATATCTTCATTATTTTATTGATCACATGAAGTGTTAATACCACTTTATAATGTCTTGGTAAGGCCACACTTGGAGTACTGCATCCAGTTTTGGTCACCACGATGTAAAAAAGATGTTGAGACTCTAGAAAGAGGGCAAAGAAGGACAACAAAGATGATTAGGGGACTGGAGGCTAAAACATAAAGAATGGTTGCTTGAATTGGATATGTTTAGTTTAATGAAAAGAAGGACTAGGGGTGGCATGATAGCAGTGTTCCAATATCTCAGGGGCTGCCACAAAGAAGAGGGAATCAAGCTATCCTCCAAAGCACCTGAGGGCAGGACAAGAAGCAATGGATGGAA
>JANHFL010003248.1:387571-401102 GCA_032468155.1 Oxyrhabdium leporinum | reverse complement strand
AATAACCGCCGTTCTAACGGCGATAGAAACCGCCAACTTTACGCGGGAGAAAACCCGATAAGAACCCAAGATATACAAAATATATATATATGTATATATATAATAAATACACACACACACACACATATATCACTGTTCATTAATCACTGTTAATTAATCACAATATTTTGTCTTTTGTGGACTATTTAACTTCTTGCTTTGAGATGATCAAACCATACACTTTTTTCTGTAAAATCATTAAAAGGGTCAAAAATTCTCTTAGCATTTGTCTCACTCAACGACAGAAAATTTGGGCTTAATTGTGGTCATAAGTTGAGGACTACCTGTATCTACTTTGGTGTTTGCAGGAGATCAAGCAATTTAGTGGTAAAACATGCATTGTGTTAAGTTACCATTATCACAGTTTGCGATTGAGAGGGGTACAAAATTGATTGATCACTCATTGGGGAATGAATGAGGAGGCAACCACGCAATCCTCCACTGAAAGGAATTGAAAGCTAATCATTTCTGTTTATTTTTTCCCCAACACAACCCAACAATCATTTGCCTACTGTAAAAACGGGGCACAATGGCTCAGCATTTAAAGACACCGAGCTGGAAAGCTGACAGCCTGGGTTTGAGACCTGAGCACTGCATGATGGGGTGAGCTCCTGTTCCTGCCCCACCTCCTGCCCACCTAACAGCTCAAAAAGCATGCAAATGTGACTAGATAAATAGGCACCACTTCGGTAGGGAGGTAACTGTGTGCTGTGCGCCTCAGTGTATAGACATGCTGGCCACATGACCAGGGAAATGTCTTCAGACAATGTTGGCTCCATCAGCTAAGAAATGGAGATGAGCACTGCCCCTGGAAATGACTGGACGGGGGAAACCTTTACCTTTAAGCAAAATTCAACTGGAGTTGTAGTGAGGAAAGAGAAATATTGGAATGATGGGCTAATTCTTCACTTGACCAAAGGAGAAAAGGGAAAGAGAACAGCCTCCTGCCATGTCAGATTGGTGGATTAACTCCAGAAAGTTTGAAAATTAAGGTAAGGCAATAAAATCTCTCTCAATGAATGATGAAGGTACTTTAGTGAGCAACAAAAAGCATTTGTGTATGTGTGTGTGTATTTGTGTGGAAATGCTTTCAGATGCAGCATCCAAAAATTACTGATGAGGCAATATCCCAGAAGCTGTATAGAAAGTATATCAAGATGTCATTGTGTGACTGAGGAAAAAAATAATAGCTATCCTGTGGTACAACAAAGAAGACTTACTTGTAAGTCTTACTTGCTTTGTGCTTGACAAATGAAAGGACACAAAAGCACTCATAATACAAATAGTAATCATGTGAGCAGCTGAAACTCTAAACTGTTCCCATCAGGAAGCACTGAAAATGTGATAATGTGGCTTCAGCCAGATTGTCATGGTTTATGGCTGCTGTATCTGGGCAATTAAATGCAAGATGATCCTTGCATGGCAGCAAAGAACTATCATTTTTATTATACAAATAATCTACATTTTTGCAACTAGACGTGATAGCCCTCGCAGTACTAATCCTACTTTCCTCAAGCTAGCATATTCCAGATTTCTTCAAACAGTTCCCATCATCCCCATTTATCAGGGCTAGTAAGAATGATGGGAATCAGCACTTCTACAATTTGGAAGGCTCTGAACTGGAGAAGGTTGTAAACAAGCTGTAAAAAATGGCCCAAACATATATAAAATAGTTCCAGACTAGGCATCGTCACTTGTTTCCTTAAAATCCTCAGTATTGACAGTAACAACGCCAAGAATGAACCTGTGCTCTAGACAGACACCGGAGTTAGTCAGCTGTGTGAATCACTGAGCAAAGAAATCAATGTTGAGAGCACATGGCCCTTGAGGCGTGACCAGGGGGTCGCATGCCATTGGGGTAAACTTTCGCTGCTGCTTCAAAACAAGCCATCAGACAAAACGGTAACCATTGAGATGGCTACAGCTCAGCCAAATTATAGTCTTTTAATTGGAGCACAACATAAAACAGAGTGACTCAACCTCCTGTAATTTTTTAGCAACTACCACGTGTTGTGGTGTTTGCTCATGTCTGTTTTCTAAACGGTGGAGTTCTTCAGCAGGTTTAAAATATATAAACATCGAGTTCCTTGGCTGAAGCAAAGTTTTACTGACATCTAGTCATTATTCGTTGTAGTCAGATATGTGCACCATCCTCTCCACCATGGCTACTATATGTGAAGAAAATACAAATATAATCTGAGCTTGAGGCTTGTAACAAGCCAGGAATTTTTTTTACTAGGGCTTTATTGAAGGGATAGGCAACTTTTAATGCATTTTGGGAGTATAATTAAGGATTCTAGGGACTTCTTGGTTGGGTAGCAATATCATTGGAGGGGATCAGGGTGGGTTTTTTCTTTCTTTCAGGGAGCAGAGATTTTGAGGAGTGATTAATGTTTGTTTTGCTAAAAATATAAAAGTACAAATTTCCAAAAATTAGTGATATGCCCCTAAATTCCTTCAGCTCAATCTTGGGATAGGGAATTTCAGAGACTGCGGTGGTATCTTCAGTAAGACTGGAGGGTGAGGGTGTAGAAAGTCAGCACCCACCCACCCTCCTAGAGAATGAAATATTTTGGGGAATATTAAAAATGCAGGATAGAATATTTCCCCTAAAGGAGAAATGAAAAAAAATATCTTAAAGAAAGCAGAAACCAGCACCAGTCTCCCTTCCCTGAAGTAAAAACTGAGGAGACCAGCTTTTAGAAATGCAGATTTGGTAATCTATTCAGAAGGACTGGGTCAGACAGAAACTCCAGATAAGTTGACAAGATTAATTCAGACAAACACCTAGGATTTGCATTTCCCCTTCTGCCTATAGAGCCAGCCATGACCCCATAGGAATCCGACATTAGAATATCAAAGGACATGTTCTTGCACAGGAACAGGAAGCTCAAATACAAAACCCAAAGAAGGTATAAAAATCCACCCACTCTCAACTCCATTTTGTCAGCTGTCCCAGAATCACATGCTGTTGGTGGTTCTGCTCACCAATAAACCAACTTTCTTTCCAATTAGCCTCCATTTTATTCCTGGCTTGGTACTGGACCTTGATTTTTCTACCGACAATGTTAAGAGAGGCTCCAGTTTGGAGTCTCTGCACTGCAGTAAGTGGCACGGGCTGGATCTCCCCCAGAATCCTTGAAGGCTTCTCTTGCCATTCCCAAAGGAATGTAGTCAGTATGGCAAGATTAATGTCAGACAAGAGCAACCAGAGCCACTGGTGAAGAGTCTCAACAGGAGTTTTATTGCTCAATGGGAGTTTTATCAACTATGTTACAAGAATCTCACCAGACTGATTGCATTCCCTTGGGAACAGCAAGAAAAGCCTTCAAGGATTCTGGGAGAGCTCTGGCCTGTGCCACTTACTGCAGTGCAAAGACTCTAATCACGGGCCTCTCTTGACACCTCCTTCCAGTCTAGTTGGAGATGCTACCACAGAGATAGGCACAATAGATACTACCTATGGCTTATGTGTGGTACTCACTGCTGCCTTATCGGACTATTGTGTTCTGTCAGTGTTATAATTTATTTTGTTTTAGTATTATTATTTTCTGCCTTGAGATATGAAATTGAGATTTGCATTCACTTATGAAAAGTGAATGCAAACTGAATAATCATAAGAACAATGATTATGATGGTTCGTGTTACAAATATTTAAACAGGGCTTCTAAAAATATACAAAGAAAGATTAACCAGTTATTATTCAAAGGAACCCACAGTGAATATTATGAAAAGAACAATCTAGTTATGTTGATGAAATAAGACCTCGAGTTTAACAAGCCTACAATATTGACATAAACTATATTTGTGTATTCCTTTCAGACTTTTTTCCCTAGTCCCATGCCACAAACATTTTTCTCATGAGTTCTTACATAAAAATACTGCTCTTTTTAAAAAAATAAATAAAAAATACATGGATCTTGACCCCAGCAAATTTGGAAGATGTTTGAACATGAACTTCAATGGAAGAACTTTTACATGTCAAATATAGAAAGTATCTCCATGCAGAAGCTGAGAAAGAGACCTAATCTTATATGAAATCTTGACAAGGTTGGTGTGGACAATTCCAATTTGGCTATGCACAAGGGAGATAACAGACTGGTGAAATTCAGCCTTGATTTCATTTAAATTACGGATTTCAGAGCGAGGTGATTCAATTCAAGCCATTTCAACATTCAGTATCCAATTAAAATGCAATATATATATTTGCTCCTCCATGTTTTTAAAAGCAGAAACGAAGGAAAAAACCCAGTAACCAACCTATAGAGAAGAGAATTGTGGTCTATAGGCATAATAATAAAGATTTGATTTAATTCGATTTGATTCAACCCAAAGAGGAAGAGTCCTACTTCAGATTAAAAACAAAAACTTCCAAAAAACTTGTTAAAAAGTGCTCGGCCATTTTCTTGGAGGTGACGGGGGCAATCATGATAGCTCAGGTAAAACCCTTAAGCTTCTTTGATATGAATAGAGATCCATTACAGGTAATCCATGACTTACAACCATTCATTTAGTGACTCTCCAAAGTTACAATGGTTACGCCACTGAAAAAAGTGAATCATGACTGATTTTCACACTTATGCCTGTTACATCATCCCCTGTGGTCATGTGAACAAACTTTGGGACCTTAGCAACTGGGATATATTTATGACAGTTTCACTGTCCCAGTTCATGTGATCACCATTTGTAATTTTCCCAGCTGGCTTCCAACAAGCAAACTCAATGGGGGAAGCCTGATTTGCTTAACGACCGCATGATTCATTTAATAACTTCAATGATTTACTTAACAACTGTGGCAGAAAGGTTGTAAAATGGGGCAAAACACACTTAACCCTTGTTTAGCAAAGGACATTTTGGGCTCAATTGTGGTTGTAAATCCAGGACTGAAATCATAGTGTCATGGGTTATAAATAATTGGTTCAGATGTAGATAGTTATGAGGTTACCAAAATCACTTTCAGGTGTTTTGAAGGACATTCTTCTGCAATTAGGAAGTTCACTCCTTGAAATATAGTCCAGCAAAATTAACAAGCAATCTTAATCAAATAATTTTGGTTGTTTTCCAGGGCCCTTGGAGGGATTATGTCAAATAGTCCAGCATTAACACTCTTTTCAAGTCAATTCATGGCCACCAGACATAATTTATATCAAAGTTTTTCATGCAAATGATTCTAGGATGCAATGCAGTTAGAATAATTTAATAACTGTTCTGCTATCATGTTACAATTTTCCCACAAGAGAATCCCTTTGGGGAAGACATCTCATCTTGGCAGTTCTTGAGTGGCTTAGCTTTTTGTGGTAGCTTGTCAGTTTGCCAATTTTTCCATGCTCACTTTAAAACACAAGATAACTTGGGATGAAAGCGGTCAGCCTTGCATTTTGGCAAGCCAGAAGTGGGGGGTTTGGCTGCCACTGGGAGTGGCACTGTGATACTAGCACTTGAGGTGGCAGGTATGCATAAGCTTTGGACAATGCTAATCCTGCCTTGTACACTGGTGTGTAATCAGTACCATGAGAAATTTCAGTGTGGCATGCAGGATATTTTAAGGATGTAGGGGCTTGATATTAGACAAGATCCCCTAAAAAAGACTTGCGGTCAGTACAAATGTTGAAGCTATGGCCGTAAATATAGTTAGAACTTTTAGCTTTTGCTCAGAGATGCCTTGAATCACAAGATGGATGACATATAAATTGAATGAATGAATGAATGAATGAAAAACAGGAACTATCTGTTCAAGCACAATTCATTCAGCAGAAAATAACCTCTTAGAATAGTGAGCAATTAATGTTTCTGAGCCGTTCATCAATCTGTGACTAAGACCAGCTAATCCTGTATTGAGTGGCATAACTGATCATAGCTGGATTTCCCCCTCATCATATGAACAGCATCAGAAGCTAGTAATTCCTACTTCTCTTTTTTAAAAAAACAGTGAATATCAGATGTGTCAAACCAGTACATAACTTCCTTAACTCTAGTAGCCAATTCCTCTACTGTTGATTCTATAATCAGGAGATCATCAATATGTGGATCAGAGCTGAGATTCCAGAAAATAGAATCTTCATAAAGTGTTTCAATACTTCAGGAATTCCTAATGCCCCATGATGGACAATGAAACTGAAATATACGAAGAATGCTTACAGGAATTGGGTATGTCTAGTATAATGAAAAGAAGGACTAGGGACCACATGGTAGCAATGTTCCAATATTTGAGAAGCTCCTGCAAAGACAAGAGGGTCAAACTATTTTCCGAAGTGCCAAAAGACAAGAAAAGAAACAATGATGGAAACTAACCTAGGAGAGAAGCAACCTAGAACTAAGGAGAAATTTCCTAATGGTGACAGCAGTCAACCAATGGAAGAGCTTGCCTTCAGAAGTTGTGGGTGCTCCATTACTGGAGGCTTTCAAAAAGAGATTGGACAACCATTGATCTGAAATGGTATAGGATCTCCTCCTTAAATAGGGGGTTGAACTACAAGATCTCTAAAGTCCCTTCCAACTCTATCATTCTATGTTCTATGTTCTAAAGTTTAGACATCTACTACAGTATCAGCCATAGTCAATTGCTGGTATGCTTCCTCTACATCAAGTTATCTGTTGTGGCCCCCCCAGTGGCCAGCAGAGCTGGCAGCAGATTCGGACAGTGCAGAGGTTGGGGAGGAACATGGGCCAGTCCTGGAGCCTGGGGAAGGCTCTGATGAGTGCTCTGCATCGGAGGCAGAGCTGGGGCCTGGACTGTCTGACAAATATCAGCTGCCTTCGGAGTCTGAAAGCAGTGAGGCAGAAGAACAGCTGGAGCCTGTTCCCAGTGTGTGCATGCGCAGAACGGCCAGGAGAAGGAAACAGTTAAGGAACAAGGGTCGACTCGGGAGTAAAGGATCAGGTGGACAGTGAATGACCCCTCCCATAGGGACTAAAAGAGGAGCGAAAAGGGAGTGGTGTTTGCAGGAGACAATTAGTTTAATTCATTAGGGTGAAGATCTGCTCCTGACTGCTTGCCAAGTAATTGCTGCTACAGTGTGGCGTTCGGAAGATATTGGCCTGGTCACTCTCCAAGCCTGATAAAGGTCTGTAGTTGTGAAATCTCATGAAAGACTGTTTGCCGTGACTTTGCTGGAGAGGAATTCCCTTTAACCTAAATAAAATGGGTTTTATTGGGACAAGGAGTCTGTTTCATGATCTTGGAAAGCTTAGGTCAGAACATTGGCAAAGACTTTCTCCCCATATTATTATTATTATTGTTGGTCACATAGTCAGCCAGATGTTTAGACTAGATTTGGCATTTTTATCCAGCTATCTAGAACAGGCAGATGGTTTGATGGTGTTAGAGGTATCATCACAGGTTCTAAGCCAGGGATGTCAAACTCTAGGCCCTCGGGCTGGATCTGGCCCATGGGTTGCTTACATTTGGCCCATGGGGCCGACCTGGAAATAGCAAAGGACTGGTCCGCAGTGTCTCTTCTAGTGAAAATGGCCCATTTTTGCCCACCAGGGTGCTGCAGGAGGCCACCCAGGATGAAAATGGGCTGTGTTGGGGGCTGCCCGTGGCCTCCCTGTGGCCCGTTTTGGCCGGCAGGATGCTGCAGGAGGCTGTCCGTCCCATTTCCTCCCCGCCCCCCGGCTGGCCTGCGGAGGACAATTACTGTACAATGCTGATCCGGCCCTCCAAGAAATCCAGTTTGACACCCCTGTTCTAAGCTGTTCCAAGTAAAGCTGCCTTTTGCATTTGACTGATGGTGATTTTGTCCATGCTGAAGGTGTACAAGTGGTCCCCCAGACTGGTAGTAGGGACTGTGGTATGTTTGGTACTATCTGCAGATTCTAATGGAGGGTGCATTTTCTGAATTCAGTTCTGAATGTTCAGTATGTTTACATCAGTTGCTGTCTTCTTGATTTCTGTTTTAGGAAAATATCTGCACTGGCTAATTTCCTTTCCAGAGCTACTGCAAATGGCACAGAACAGCCACTCTTAAAGTGCTTCATCATAAACCCTACATACAAAGCGATGATATGCAATCCCTCCGCTTCTCCTCTAAAAGTCCCCCAAATTGTAATCTCAAGAGAAACAACTCATGTGATAGAAACAGCTTGTGAAATTTAAAATCCATACAGTGTGACTGGTGGAACAGGTGAGAAATTATCTTTCTGTGATCTCACAACCTCATCAAGTATCTTAAGCTTCGAAAAAGCAGGAGCAATGAGGGCTTTTATTATAGAAAGGTCTGCACCCTGCAGGAAGTGAAAAAGATTTATTTTTGTTTAGAATTATCTCTTTCTTTGCTTCAAGATAAAAAGAAAATCATTCTGCATATGAATTGTAGGAAGCAGTCTGAGTAATATCCAACTTCAATGTGTCTAAGAGCGAGCATTTTCTTTTCTTTTCTTTTTAAAAAAAATACTTGGAATTTCTCAGGTTTCCAATTAGAGATTATTTTGACTGCTTACTAGAGCACATAAATATTCAACCGCTTTCCTGTTGAATATCAGCTCTTAGAATATCCTACCTTCCTTACCAATAATGCTACATGGTGGTTTGAACTGAAGCCAAATACATAGACTCAGAACCACGCTTTACAATAAAGCTGTTAAGAATATTGTTGAAATTCCACAGATGTTTCTGTATCCCTATTCTGCTGTGCTCTGCTTGGAGTATTGTAGTTCAAATCTGGTGGCCTTAGAGCAGGGTTGTCAAACTCGATTTCATTGAGGGCCACATCAGGATTGTGTTTGACCTTGGGGGGGTCAGGGGGGCTGTGGCTGGGGTGGGCATGGCCAGCTTGATGTCACCCATGTTGGGGATGCCTGTGGTGGCCCAAGCACTCTGGCAGTGAAAACAGGCTCCTGAGCTCCATTTTTGGCTGCGATGGCCTCCTGCAACCTCTGCCATTGAAAACAGAGTTCGGGAGCCTATTTTCGCTGGTAGAGGCATTGTGGACCGGTCCTTCACTGTTTCCAGGGTTGCCCTGTGGGCCAGATTTAAGCACCCTGTGGGCCAGATCCAGTCCCTGGGCCTTGAGTTTAACACCCTGCCTTAGAGAAAGGAAGCCAAACAAACAATATGTTGAGCCATGCGTGGTATATCAAAACAACTATTTTTGCCATTTCTCATTCTGACATATTAACATGTGTGATATTCCATTGTAGAATGT
The DNA here is from genome assembly GCA_032468155.1 of Oxyrhabdium leporinum. Classification (NCBI taxonomy): domain Eukaryota; kingdom Metazoa; phylum Chordata; class Lepidosauria; order Squamata; family Cyclocoridae; genus Oxyrhabdium; species Oxyrhabdium leporinum. The sequence goes on along the minus strand of JANHFL010003248.1, from coordinate 391,917 downwards.
GGAACACAAGTTTAAATTCACCTTAGTATGATTGATTATGTGCCATCAAGTCATGATCAACTCCTGGTGACCACGTTGATAAGATTTTCTCCATGATAATCTGTCCCTAACCTATTCTTTCATGTCTCCCAATGGTGCATTTATCACCATTGTAACTAAATACATTGATCTGGCTGCTTGTCCTCCTACTGCCTTTCCTTCTATCTTTCCTAGTATAATAGTCTTTTCCAGAGGTCTTTGGCAAACATGCTTGAAGTAGGATAATTTGAGCATAGTCATTTGTGTCTTGAGTTGAGAACTCTGGGTTGATTTGTTTAATGATCCATTGGATTATTTTCCTGGTTTTCTTAGCTGTCCATGGTATTGTCATGAGTCTTCTCCAACACCAAAGTTGACATGTTTCAATACAGTACTCTTCCTGTCCTGCTTTTTCAAAGTTCAATGTTCACTTGCATACATTGTCATAGGCAATACCATGGTTTGCACACATACCAAGAAGGAAATACCTTGAAGGCTCTACACCCATTTGCACTACTCAGGTGGTGTTGAGGACACAGATAAACTTCCAAGTGGCCTCAACAACTTTGTACCAGAATGCAAATGGCCAGCTATTTGCATGAAATATAAATCCTTCCATTCTCCACCATCCAGTCAGAGCTGAGGAAGCTTCTTGGATGAGAAATGAAATGTCTTCAAAGCATTACAAGAAAGTCCAGTTGCCTCCTGAAAAGGCACCTTTGGGACAACCATGACCTGGATGGCTGACAATCTCTGTAGACATACGGCTTGCACAATTCCATCTCATCAGCATATTGATCGTTCAATGCACCTAGCGTCCTAGTTTCAGGATCCAATCTGAGTCGGTCACTGGGACCAGAGGTTTTTTTTTGGTAAGTTTTGTTCTTCTCGGCTTATTTGCCTTCATTCACGAGTCCTCACTCACATCTCTTCTGTTAACCTTAATCTTTTCCTTTGGTTTTAACTACACTTTTAAAAGTACTTTTCAAGTATTTCATTGCTGTTGGAACAAGAAAATGTCTGGATCTCTCAGTCTTCCTTTTCCCTCCTTCCCTCCATTTTCTTTTCTTTTCCTTTCTTGGTATTCCCTTTCCTTCCTTCCTTCCTTCCTTCCTCTTTTCTTTTCTTTTCTTTTCTTTTTTCTTTTCTTTCTTCAGTGTTGACCTCTGGTGAATACCTGGACAACTCCCTGCAGTTTTCTTGGCAAGATTTCAGAAGTGATCTGTCATTGCCTTCTTCCTTGGGCTAAGAGGGAGTGACTGGCCCAAGGTCACCTTCTGGTTTGTGCCTAGAACTCACAGTCTCCTGGTTTCTAACCCAATGCCTTAACCACTACACTAAATCGGCTCTCAATCCTAGGACAGAATTATTGTTTTAAAAGAACAATTAAGTCTGGCTCACCGTGGCTGATCTTGAAAGATCAGCTAAGTTTTAAAATATGGATGGGGATCAGGAAATCTATCTTGAAACATCTGCTTTTGTCTTTGTTTGCATTAGATTTGGATTGTACGGTATCTCCTATAGCAGAGAAAGATCCCTTGAAGGACTTACTTAAGAATGACAAGATAGGAGGTAAATTGCAAATAGATGCAGCATCAATTCCTGGGCTGACAAAGCGAGCTGGAATTTATAACATTCTTTCTTTCTTGTTATTTTTTAAAAATAAAAACATAATAACATAAAAGAGATGTTCATTTTATTATTTCCACTTTTAAACATATTATTTTCAGCAACCCAGGCAGTGTTTGTATCTGATAAACATGACCCTCTAACAGATACTGTCCTCCCATAACTGTCTTCCCTCTAAAATTATCCAGTGATTTTTTTTCCCATTACTACTCATTGTTTTCATTTAGCAGCTGGTGGGAGAAATTAATAGCTTACTTCAATTCATTTTACAAGTTTGTGGCCTAGATAACATTTGAACTGGGGACTTTCCAGCTCATTTTTTTGGCTTCTCAATCCTCCCAGCTATCTGTTAAATATCATATTATGAGACTCATATCGGGTTTTGCGAATAGTATTATCATTATAAGTTGTCCTGAGGCGATTCTTGGATTTGAGAAAATAAACGTTAATAGTCTATTGATACATTTCTTTGCAAAATGAGCTTTAGAAGACGCTTATGAATGAATAAGAGGCAGGGTTTAGAGGTAGGTCTTCCCTCCAACCTAAGGATACTATAAACTAGCTGTCTCTGTTAGAGAAAAATCCAAGTCTCATAGCCAGGTAATTATTTTGTTAGGTCAGAATCCATCAGAATGTCCCCAAAGCAGATGAAAGCTTTTGAGTTCTCTAAAGTCTGGCAAGATGCTACAAATTAGAATATGGAGAAAAATCGAGAAAGTCCAAGAACTAAACTTGGTTCAGCCATGAAACTTCAGTCATTTAGCCAATCTCAACATGAATGTTGTGAATTGACTGCAGTACGTAATAAAATATTTTCTCAATGTCAAAGTAAGGTTGATATTGTCAATATGGTTGGCTTATAGCTCTACTCTATTCATAAAGCATGCTAAGCCGTAAGGATGTTGGGGCTTATATTGTAATACATTCAATAAGCAAAAAGCTGAAAACGTATTGAGTCAGAGGCCATTCACTTCTCCACCTAGTCAATTCCTTAAAGATTAGCCTATCTAATGTTTTGGCCCTAGGTAGAAACAAATCTTCAATCTATTATAAAGGAATGACAGGTTAGAAGCTATCTTGCTTCTGGGGGCTAGATGTCATAAGAGAAGCATCAGATAGCATTGTTTAGCAGAAAGGACTCAAAGCAAACTCAGTATTCATACCAATTCATTCTATGTGCACATTACATAAATAAAGAGGCAATATCCAACCTTAACATGTTCCTTTCCCAATTCTGTCCCATATTTTATTTGGATTGTTCCTGAATGGTCATTATATATTATGCTCTGTTTTTTTGTTATTTTACTGCTTTATATCAATTATTGGAAGATAATGATTGCATGTTTATTATCACTGCAGGATAGACACTACTCATACATTGTTGCTCATTTGTAGTATTGGAAGCTACATCTACTGAAATTTGAATTGGGACTGGAGCAAATTCAACTTCCAAGTTTTTTAAACTATTAGAAATGATCACTAATCTTAACAGACAGAAGTGTGATGAATCAATATGACATGAAAATCTTGGACACTGAATGGAACAAGGAATTGAAGATTTTGTCTAAAGAATGAGGAATTATCTTAATGTCTGTATAAAAATGTAGTATATTTTAAGCCAATTGTTTATTCAACAAAAAGTAATATTTTAGATGTACTGGACCCATTATGTAAAAAGAAGAATTGGCATCATTATTTTGCTGCAGATGTGATGAGATGCAGTGAGACCAATGCTTCATTAAAACCTATGTCCTAAATTTATTATGATATCATGAGAAGAAGGTATTAACTATATATAAATCTGATTTTAAGGCAGGATTTAATATTTTTAGATTCTATATTCTCTTGAAATAAATGGAAATTGACAGCCAGGAAATAAAAATGGATTTTCTTCTTCCTTACTTATTTCTAAGAGATTAAACCTTTAACAATGGAAAAATACATTTATGGCCTAAACTACTCAGTGAAGATCTCATGTTACTTACAATTTCTTAACAAGTTGCTTATAGATTTAAAGAAATAAGGCCTTATTTACACAATACTATTGTGTAAATCTCTATGTGTGTCTGGGCAAAGAGAGAGAGAGAGAGAGAGAGAGAGAGAGAGAGAGAGAGAGATAGTTGTTTTCTTAAAAGCTTGGAGAAGGATTCAGACCAACTAAAACAGTTTATAGAAGGTCTATAAGATAATGATGGGATTAAAAGCCAAATCTGGTGAACAGAGTTTGAAGCAATGTGGAATGTTAAGCCTTGAGAAGAGAAAACTGAAGTGGAAATTACAAAAGACAGAAGACAGGCTCATGCTATACTGCAGGATACAAAGCAGATTCTGGTTAAATGTTTGAAGAAAAAGAACTTCTCAACAACAAAAACAATTTGATAATGCAGAGAGATGGCTGGCTGGATGTGTCCAAACACAGCCTAGACAGACAACCTTTTGGGTGAAGGATTAATTTAAATTCTGGCCCTGACAAGGAATTTGGTTCAATTACTTAAATGGCTTCTACCAATTCTATGAGGTTTTTTTTAAAACTTCTGTGTTCTCTGTTCTCCTAAATCACCTGCTCTCATTTTTCTTTACCAAAGAATTCTAACCAGGTTGCTTCTGCATTCCTTATTGGTGGCCAATCATCATCATCATCATCATCATCATCATCATCATCATCATCATCATCATCATCATCATCATCATCATCATCA